>LOJH01024194.1:0-19210 GCA_001685095.1 Ellobius talpinus | reverse complement strand
TAATGAGACCTGGTGCCTTCCTTGCCAGCAGTACATTGTATGCTTAATAAACAAGTAAATAAATAAATCTTTAAAAAAATGAAATACACTTCTATTATTTAAACCCCTTGATCTGTATGACCTTGTGAAGGGAACCTAGGCAAACACACAGAGAATTTGCCAACACCATATGAACACCATATAAATAGAAAAGACTGCAATTCAAAATCTTTTCAAGTCATTTATATTTAGAAGTTACATAGAAATTTTTGGTTTTACAGTATTTATTATTTTAACCTTGAATTTCACTAAAAATCAGAAACTGAATCCCATTTCATCCTGGTAAAGACTTAACAAAAATAGCAAGGGCTTCACATCTGAAAATAGCAGGCATTAAGAACTATGTAAGCTTTCAAGATACAGAAAACATTTAGTTTCTGTTAGGATGCATACAGTTTAATTTATTCGGTTTGATGAAGTTGGACAAGACAACTCATAAGCTCTTAGAAAGTGCCTATGCTCTAGTAACAGCTGATCTCACAAGAACTAACTACCACCTTAAATTTTCCACAGGAATTAACTACCACCTCAATCAAGTTTCCCACAACTGCCCAAAGAGCTTAAAACAGCTCTGCTATGTATTCAGTAAAGGGGTCACCTGCTGCTATAGTAACTCTGCCACTTATAGAGAAAAGTTAATGCATTTAAAGAGTTCTGTATAAAAAGAATGCTTATTTCTGTTCTTTGTGAATGTTATCTTAGTGCTTTCTCTCCCCTGGCCCCCAATACGTGTGTGTGTGTGTGTGTGTGTGTGTGTGTGTGTATGTTAGGGATTTAACAAAAACAAATTAATATACTTACAAGTTCTGTTAATTTTGATGTTCTCTCAAAATCTTCAGCTTCCTCCATGAGAGTTTCTTCAGTCCCAGGTAAAGAATCTATTTTAATTTTTAAAAATAGAAGTTACAGATTGTTGGTGCATAAATATCTATATTTATGATGATAAGAAGATATCAACATAATTGAACTACTTATTCAAATTATCATGATGTTTATGAGTAGACTTTAATAATATCTATTCAGCTCATAGATATATGTACAAATAAGCATATTTTAATTCAGAAGTATATAATAAAATCAAAAAAGTACAAGAGCTAGTTACTTTATTTTTACATATAAAGCAATACTTCTGACTGGAAAGGTGTCTTACAACCACCTGCAACTACAGCTCCAGGGAATCTAGCAGTCTATTTTGGCCTCTGTGGGCAACTGCACTTAGGTGCACACACACACACACACACACACACACTACCTCTATAATTAAAAGCAAAAATAAGTATAAAAATGAGGTAAACACAACTCTTGGCATTTATTCAGCTATATTTTTTGATATATATCTATTTTTAATGTCTGTTTTCTGTTTTGCAATGTTATACTTCTTATTTGTTTAATGATTTCTTTTAGATGAGGAAGGGGTTATGCAATTTAGGTATCAATTCCATCAATTGGTATTCTTTCTTTTAATTCAGATGACAAATTGTGAAGGAGTCAAAAAGGGTGCAAATTATTAAATGCTGTAGGTTTTTAAATTTTTATTAATTAATCAAGTAATTAATTTTTTCCCAGCCCTATTAGTTTCTCCTTCCGTTTTCCCTTCCCA
The DNA here is from genome assembly GCA_001685095.1 of Ellobius talpinus. Lineage (NCBI taxonomy): Eukaryota > Metazoa > Chordata > Mammalia > Rodentia > Cricetidae > Ellobius > Ellobius talpinus. The sequence goes on along the minus strand of LOJH01024194.1, from coordinate 17,571 downwards.
ACCCATCTCAGAAATCTCTCTCCTCCTCCATCGACTTTCTCTCTCCTTCGGAAATAGTGCAACACTTCCAAGTATATCAGCCAGCCTTGGGATATTAAGCTGCAGAAAGACTAGGCATCCTGTCTGTCTTCTATTAAGGCTGGGTAAGGCAACCCAGCAGGAGAAAAGGGTCCCAAGAGTAGGCAATAGAATTAGAGAACAGCCTCTCCCTTTAGCTCCCTCTACTGAAAATCCCACAACAAGACTAAACCACACAATTGCAACAAAGGTATGCTGTGGAAACTCCTTCAGCCAATAGCCTTTTATTGGACTATTGGTCTAAGGTACTATAAGTGCAGACAAAAAGCATGCATGGCCCTTTTTTCCTGGATTCAGTTTCCAGGTTCGAACACCCACAGAGGACTATGGATGTCTACCTTTACTGTGAGTTTTATCCCCAAATAAATAAACCTTTGTTATACTTCATTCCAGGCTATTGTGGCCCTCTTTAATATGCCTACATTTTGGCTCCCAACATGTCTAAGATAATTTGTATATTGGTACAAATTCAAATTATATGTTGCTATTTCTGCTTATAATTATTGTACACATATACAAGTTATTTTATCATATTGTATGCATGCTTCTACCTCTGCTTAAGATATTTTGTATATTGATGCAATTTTAAGAGTTTTATCATGTTGTACTATACATTTCTACCTCTGATCAAGATACTTATATATGTTTTGCTTACATTTTGAGTCATTGTCCTTATTTGTTGCATATCTCTTTAATTTATAATGTGAAACCTTAGTCTTTAAGCTATATAGGTATTAAGAATTATACATCAATAGTCATCCATGGTTGTCATACTTATAGTTAGACTAGTCAGGTTCTCTAGATACACAGAGATTGTACTTCACACAGATAGGCAATCTTCAAACACTTCAAAGAACTTTAGAATATGGCATTTAAACAATTCAGGATTCTGTTGACATGAAACACAATTGCTCCTGGCAGCAGCAATCTATTCCTAAGAGAATGTTGGGCACCAAAGAAACTCTACTTGGAGATTGTTTTCTTCTTGGCAAAACTGGCCTTTGGTCAAAGAAATGCCTTTTATTCAACTGCTGATAATACTGTCTAAAATGGGCAAGCAGGATAAAAGCAAAAGCCACTACCGAAACTTGCCAAGATAAGGTCTTTCAAATTGTCCTGCCTCTGAAAATGGTCTTTCATATACTCTAGCCCAAAACTGGTTGCCCCAATGTTGCAAATGAGATTTTGTTTTGTTTTTCTGGTTTTCTCTGTCATTTCGTGCACTTTTTGGAAGTTGCTTGATTGCACTTGCTTCTAAATCAGGTAATATTATTTCTCTTCTCAGGTCTTTGATAGGGTTGAAGACTAGATAGGCATAGTTACTTTCCTCTAATAACTTAGCAAGACATTTTAATATAATATTTAGACTCCTCAGGATAGGCTAACTATTGAAATAATCTCTGCTATTTGCTAATTATCTTAGACTGGACATTTAGCATGTTTCTTGCTTGATGCTAGTCATGCTGGTTGTAGTTCAAAGTTTTATGTGTGTTTTTACCTCTTCTTTTCCCTGGACAATGTTTGATATTTGTTCTTATTGTATATAGTTTTGTATTAGGCTTAGAAACCTTTTATTTAGACAAAAGGGGGAAGTGTTGTGGGAACTCCTTCAGTCAATAGCCTTTTAGATATCAGCCCATTAAGCATGGGCCTGAGGTAAAAAAAAAAGTACAAATGAAAAGCATGTGAGGCCTGGTGTTTTGCTGGATTCAGTTCCCAGCTTCTAGTGCCCACAGAGGACTGTGGATCTCTTACTTTGAGTTTTATTGTCAAATAAATAAATCTTTGTTATACTCCATTCTAGGCTATTGTGGACCTATTTTATGCACATACACATGTGCAGAGGGCCCAGGTCAATCCCATTCAAGTTCTCTGGTTGGTGGTTCAATCTCTGTGAACCTCCATATGTCCAAGTCAGTTAACTCTGTGATTCCCTGTGTTTTCCTTGCTCCCTTTGGCTCTGATAATTTTTCCTCCCCCACTTGCACAGAATTTCCCAAGGTCCACCTAATGGTTGGTTATGGGTTTCTGCATCTGTTCCCATCAGTTGCTGAGTGAAGCCTCTTTGAATGGTGGAGATTTTATTTATTCACCATATCAAGCAAGAAGTTGTGACTGTTTAGTATAAATCTTAGAGAAGTGGATGAGTGGTGGCTTTCAATTACGTGAATAAAATGGTGGGAACCCCTTATATATGGTTGCCAATTTAGGTTAATTAGTGCAATGTAGAAAGGTTTTTATGGTTTCTAGAGAAGTCTGTAATACTGATAATTATATGTCACATCTATACTCTATATCAGACATCACATCATCAACTTCCCTAGTTAAATTTAATTTCATATATTGAAATTTTAAAAATCAGTTTAGAAAAAAGTATTTTAGACCATTGGGTTTTATAAATTTGATTCTTATATTTATTAATATTAAAAGAGTCCTGATTAAAGAAGCTTCTTTTTATAACAAAGGAAGATGAGTAAGGAAAACTAAATCTAGACACAATTAAGAAAACAATAGATAATATGAAGCCCTACCCTAATATAATCACCTACACTTCAGCTCCTGCATGAATGACCTGGGAAACATAGCAGAAGGGAGGGCTGAAAGAATTTAAGAGCCAGAATACCAGGAAGTCTACTGAAAAATTGTCTCTGCTAGAAATAGCCACATTAAGGAGACTGAAACAAGACCAGTATCAATAGATATGCTAACATGTAAGGGAGAAATTTTTATCGAACCCACCCCTAGACAAAGAACTGTAGACAACTATTGACAGCTGAAGAATAATCAGCCTCTCTCAGGAATATGTTTTCTTATTGGTTATCAAATACAGAATGGTCAGCCCTGAAACCATATATATATACATACAACAAAAGTAGATTTTACAACATGTGTTTATATATTTGTGTATACATATACATAGGTATGTAATAGTAGTGATAATCAAAGAAAATAAACAATTTCAGGGGAAAACATGAAAAGGGTTAGAATGAGAGTATCTAGGAGGGGCTGGAGGGTGGAAATAGGGAAGTTTTCTATTTTAATTTAAAATATATTTTTAAAGCCATATGATTATATAAAAATCATTTAACTCATGTGCAAATGGGGATAGATTTTCCTAATGCATGAAATAAGTACTCTGGGCAAGATGTTATAATGTTGAAAACTTCAAGCCCCTTATGGTCAATGAGTAGGGAAACATTGAAAAACTTGGCACAAGTCTAAGTTTGTAGGTCATAGCATCTTTATCTCTGGTTATTCAATGTTTCATTCAATTTCTTGGATACAAACTTATCTCTATATAAACATAGATATCATTGTAGAACACAGAGTGCCCTCCACTATGTTACTAACTCGAGGGAAAACATAAATTAAGATAATTTACCTACAGCACTTCTAAACAGAGTAGATCCATTAAAAGTAGCATATTTTAGTTGATAAAATCAAGATGGAAAATGAAAAATGTACCAAGCTAAAAAATAGCCAATCAATTACAAATAATACTTCAGCATCTATCTATTAAAACCAACTTTTAACAGCTTACACACTAGTGTGTATAGGCCCATTATTAAATCAAGATGCAAGCTGGACTTTATTTGAATCTTCTAAAATTAAGTTAAAACTCTATCCAGGGAAATAGGTAGGCTAACTCAAGATCTTCACCTCCCCCTCCTTTCCTCCAATTCCAAACCCACTGTCTCATCCCCAGTTCTGCAGCAGACCTTCTGCTGTGATCACTCCTTGTTCTCTGCACCCAACCCCTGGGGATGAACTAAGCAGATCCAAGTGTAACACACTGCTTTCCTCCCTCCTGTGAAACCCCTCTCCCCACCCCAGTTCATCCACATTCCTAAGTGTTTGTTCCCAATACCCAGGAACACATTCTTACTTGGGGCTCCATTGGCCACACCAAAAAGAACCAAAAGAATTTCCTGTGAGGCAACACACAGACGTCACACTCTCCTAAGAACTAGGGAGGGAACAGATGTCAAGGAACAAAATGCACACCCAACAAAGACAAAACTAGATATCAACACCTATAATTACATTCTTCCCAAACCCAGGTGCTCAGATACCAGCATAAAAACATAATCAATAGAAACCCAACTAAAACATGTCTCCACTAAAGCTCTGCAACTCTAATGGAATAGAATATTCCAAAATAACTGAAGTACAAATAAAATACTTTTAAAAAGCCTTTAAGCATATGACAGAGGTTCTGAAAAAGAAAATGATTAAATCTCTTAAAGAAATTTACAAAAACACAAGTGCTGTAAGGAAATAAAAACACATGTACACACACACGCATGCATGCATGCACACACGTGCGCGCACACACACACACACATAAGAAACAACAACAAAGAAAACTGTTCTAGTTCTGAAAGTAGGAATAAAATCAATAAACTGAATCATTAGAAAACCCAAACTGAGGGCAATGTGGAGATGAAAATTTAGGAACTGGAACAGAAACCTCAGAGGCAAGACTCATAAAAAGAATGCAAATGATAGAAGAGAGACTCTCAGGCTTTGAAGACATGATAGAAGAAATGAATACATCTATAATAGAAAATGTTAAAACTGAAAAACATCTATAACAGAAAATGTTAAAACTGAAAAACTCCTGGCACAAATTACCCAGGAAATCTGGGACACTATGTAAAGGCCAACTCTAAGAATAATAGGAATAGAAGAAGGAGAGGAAACCCAACTAAAAGACACAGAAAATATTTTTCAACAAAATCATAGAAGAAAATTTCTCTAACCTAAAGAAGGACAGTCCATGATAAAGTCAAATTAATACAATATCTATCTTGATATATATCAAGCTCTACAGAAGGTGCTAGAAAAAATAAAAAAACAAACATCAACAATAAACAAACAAGCAAGCAAACAAAAACTCCTCAAACATAAAGAGGTTAACTATGTCCAAAAACAAACAAACAAACAAACAAAAACCAAAAAATCCAAAGGTAATAAATACAGAGTTCAATAAAATCAAAAGAGGGAAGTGCATGTGAGCATACACACACACACACACACACACACACCTGAAAGCTCTTAAATTAAGGGAAGAAATCACACTGAAAAGGAGTAGAGGATGAAAAATAATCAAATTCTATACTGAAATTAAAAAAGAAACAAAAAACAATACAGAGTCGATGGAATGAAGAGTTGATTCTTTTAGAAAATCAATTAAAATTGAAAAATTCTTATTTAAATTAACTAAAAGACAAGAATATTAGCAAAAAGAGAGAGAATATTTAAATTAACAAAATTAGAAATGAAAAAAGAATATAACAACAAACAGCAAGAAAACCAGATAATCATAAAAAATACTTTAATAATATGTACTCCACCAAATTGGAAAATCTAAAAGAAATGAATGCTTTTGTTGATATATACAACTTACCAAAGTTAAATCAAGGTCATATTAGCACAAAATAGAAGCAGTCATTAAGTCTCTCTACAAAAAAAACCACCTAGGACAGATGATTTTTGCACAGAATCCTACCAAACTTTCAAAGAAGAGTTAATGCCATACCCCTAAAATTATTTCTCTAAATAGGAATAGAAGGAACATTACCCAATTCATTTTATTATGAGTTACCCTGATAACCAAATGACTTAAAGACCCAAAAAAGAAAGAAATTTGCAGATCATTTTCCCTTATGAACATTCATGAAAAATTTCTCAATAAAATATGTGCAAACTAAATCCAATAACACATCAAAAAGATCATCAACCATGATCAAGGTAGGCTTTATCCCAGAAAAGCAGGGATGGTTCAACATACATAAATCCACCATATAAAAAAATTAAATATAAAAACCACTTGTTCTTATTATTGGATGCAGACTAGGCCTTTGACAGAACCCAACACCCCTTCATGATAAAAATCGTGGAGAGATTAAGGATATAAGGGACATACCTAAACACAATAAAGGAAGCTTACAGCAAGCACATAGCCAACATCAACTTAAATGGAGAGAAACTCTTAAACAATTCCACTAAAATCAGGAACAAGATAAGTTTGTTTATATCTATTCAAATACAGTGCTTGAAGCCAAACCTGGAGCATTAAGACAACCTAATGGAGAGCAAGGGAATACAAATTGGAAAAGGAGAAGTCAAAGTATCTTTGTTTGAAGATGATATGATAGATTACATAAGTGACCTGAAAATTTCCACCAGGAAACTCCTTCACCTGAGAAACACTGTCAACAAAATAGCTGGATACAAAATTAACTCACAAATATCAGTCCACCTTTTTTATGTAAATGACAAACAGACTGAGAAAGAAATCACATAAGCAACGCCTTTTACAATAGCCTAAAATAACATATAATATTTTGGAGTAGCTCCAATAAAGCAAGTGAAAACTTTGATTCTATGAAGAAAAAAATTGAAGAAGATATCAGAACATGGATATCATGAATCATAAATCATGATTCAGTAGGAATAATATAGTGAAAATGGCTATCCTACCAAAATTCAATATAATAGATTCAAAGCAATGTCCCTAAAAATTACAAAACAAATTTTCACAGATCTTGAAAAGACAATTTTCATATTTATACAGAAACAAGAAAATCCTAGGATAGCTAAAAATAATCCAAATTAATAAAAGAACTGCTGGAGGTATCAGAATCCTGATTTCAAGTTGTACTGCAGAGATATAGTAATAAAAACAGCATGGTATTGGCACAAAAACAGACACATTGATTGATGGAATCAGTTTGAAGACCCACATAGAAATCCACATGCCTTATTTTTTATAAATAATTCAGAATCATACACGAAAGGACAGCATCTTCAACAACGAGTGCTAGTCAAACTAGACTGCTGCATGTAGAAGAAACAAATAGATCCATAATTATCACCCTACACAATATTCAACTCTATGGATCATAAACTTCAACATAAAACCAGATACACTAAAGTTGTAAGAAGACAAAATAGAGAATAGCCTTGAACTCATTGGCTCAGTAAAACATTCTGAAAAGAAAATCATAAGTTCAAGCATTAAAATGAACAATTAATAAATCTGGCCTCATGAAATGAAAATGTTTCTGCGTGGAAAAGGACACCATAATTTGAACAAAACAACAGCCTACAGAATGGGAAAAAGATTTTTACCAATTACATACCTGACATAGTACTGATATTAGAAATATATAAAGATGAGGTGGGATTCACCTCTGTTTGCTGTGAATACCACTGGTGAATAAAGAAACTGCTTTGGATCTATAGCTAGGCAGAACTTAGCTAGGTTGGGAAAACTAAACTGAATGCTGGGGGGGGAAGGCAGAGTGAGGAGAAGACATGGAGCTGCCACCAGAGACAGAAATGATGAAACCTTGACGGTAGGCCATGGGCCTCATGGTAAAATATAAAATAATGGAGATGGGTTAATTCTAGATGTAAAGTTAGCCAATAAGAAGCTAGAGCAAATGGGCCAAGCAGTGATTTAATTAATACAGTTTCTGTGTGATTATTTTGGGTCTGAGCTGCTGAGCAGCTGGAAAAACCAAATGCCTTCCTCATTACATAAAGAACTAAAAAGCAAAACTAGGTATCAAGAAAACAAGTAACTCAATTAAAAAATAGGGTCTAGATCTAAACAAAGAATTCTCAATAGAGGAAACTCAATTGACTGAGAAAAACTTTAAAAAAATTTCAACAACCTTAGCCATCAATAAATAAATGCAATAAATGCAAATCAAAATTACTTTGAGATTTCATCTTAAACCTGTCAGGATGGCTAAGATCAAGAAAATAAGTGACATGCTGGTAAGAATATGGAATAAAAGGAACACACATCCATTGCTGGTGGGAGTGCAAACTTGTAAAGCCACTTTGGAAATTAGTGGTATGTTTCTTCAGGAGGTTAGAAATCAATCTATCGCAAGATCCAGCTGTACCACTCATATACCCAAAGGATGTTTCATCTAACCACAAACACACTTGCTTAACTATGTTCATTGCTGCTGTATGATAATAGTCAGAAATTAGAAACGGATGTCCTTTAACAGAAGAATGGATAAAGAAAACTGTGGTGCATTTACATAATGGAGTGTTACTCAACTATTAAAAGAAAAAGACATCATGAAGTTTGCAGGCAAATAGATGCAACTAAAATGAAAAGCATCCTGAGTGAGGTATTTCAGACCCAGAAAGACAAATATAGCATGCATTCACTTATATGTGGATAATAGCTATTGAGTCAATGATAACCAAACTACAATCCATAGAACCACACAGGTTAGGAATAGAGTAAGGGAACTAGAGGGTAGAAATAGTTCTAAATAGAAAATGGAAATACAATAGATAAACAAGATAAATGGGGAAGCTTGACTGGGAGAATCAAGTGGGGAGGAGAAGGAGGAGAGAGGAATTGATGAAGGGAAAGCAGGGAAAGATAGCTGAAATTAAGTGCGATTTGAGGGGCGGTGTGGAAAACTAGTGCAGTAGTCACCTCCTCAAATATATACATATCTCAGTGAAATTGTCAAATGACTGGAGACAGAGCCCCAGCTGGCTATCTTGTCACCAAATGTAGCTTCTAGTACCAGGATTGGTATATATTTAATAGGCTTGCTGGCCAAAGGCCCCATGGAACTCCCCCAAACAAGCTAAGCTATAGCCAGGACTATTGGTTGCTGTCCACAAACTGACAGTAAGGCTCTGTTGCTGAAGCCAGCACCTACACAACTAACTGAACATGGAGAAGTTGATCTGGTAACTACATAGAGTCTTCACCCCCTACATCCTACTGTCTTTGGTTCAGGAAGGTACCCTGCATGCTACCAAAAGAAAAACATTAACCCCTAGTCAGACACAAACCCTTTTATCTACAATGGTGTCCCGCTTGCATGATGTGCTATAGCAATGATAGCACAAAACTTACAGGAGTAAGCAACCAGCATGTGACTTGCCTTAAGGCCCACAGCCACTCCAGATAGAACCCATACCTGGCACTGCTTTGGTTTACAACCTAGGGTCCTAGGGTAAAACCAAGTACTACTGGTCAAAAAAAAAAAAAACAATGCCATGAAAATGGGAGCATGAGACATGCCAATTTTCAAGGAACTCACAATGTCCTTTCACTTTCTATAGTGTCAACAGGGATAAACGACATTCTAAGCTGATAGAATTAGGGGCACAGTTTTGACAGTAGCCAACATATAGCTGCCTCTTCAGAACGCACACTTCCGGATTCCTTTTTTCATTTGCCCTTCCGAGCCCAGTTGGGCAGGATGTGCATGTGACAATTTTGGGAAATACACTTTTGTAAATGATAAGGGTTAGTAAAGCTTCAATAAATACATTTGGATTTGAAACTTACCCAGTGAATCCGGGATCATCTCCTCTGGAGAATGAAGTAGTAGTGTGTCATCTGTCCTTTCCATCAGATTGTCCCCTTGAAGCCTAAACAGTTAAAAAGCATCATTGGAAATGGCAAGCTGGCTAAATGGCAAACTAAGAAGTGTATGCTAGGCTTCTAGATTCCAAAATCAAACATGATTCTTCAAAGTGAGCATAAACTTTCAGTAAATTCATCTTAACTCCAAGTTGTTGCCTTTTCTAACCTGTAAGAGGAGATTTTCTATCTGCTCTTATATATACAGTTATGCTTGATCAGTTGTTCTCGACCTGTGGGTGGTGACCCCTTTCTCAGGGGTCACATATCAGATAGCCTGCATACCAGATATTTACATTGTAATTAAAACCACTACCAAAATTACAGTCATGAAGTAGCAATGAAATAGTTTTATGGTTGAGGGTCACCATAACATGAAGAACTGTATTAAAGGGTTGCAGCATTGGGAAGTTTGAGAACCACTGTGTTAGACTCCAGCATCTAGAGCCTTTACATCTTAGCCTGAGCAGAGAAATATTTACAGCAAATATTTTCACTAAACCACAAAATCTGTTAAGAAGAAGGAAAGTAAGTCTGATGCCTTGTGTTCAGCTAATTCAGGGTCCTGTACCCATGAGGGAGTTTTTATCACTGCACAGAGGTTTTACACACACACACACACACACACACACACACACACACACACACTTTCCTCCACATCAACCAGTGCGAGTAGAAAGGCCAGGCTCCCATTTGTCAGGGGTAGGAAGGAGGATCCTGCTGTGCACAACAGCCCAGTGTTGGCAAAGGCACTAGGGATCCTCATGGAGAAAGACGGGGTAGGTCCTTTTCAGAGGGGTGTCTCCCAGCTGATGTATCCTTATGTCTATACAGAGAAATGATACCTGGCAAAATCAAATTCAACTCTGTTTATGAAGCACTCAGAAACTGTGTTCTCAGAACAAGGTGGGTATCAGCAATATGTCACAGAATTCTCCCCTAAAAAAAGCACAGTTCTGTAAATGTTGAAGGAGACTTTGAAACATCCCTGAGCCCAGAAGTTTCTCCCAATGTCTTCACATTTATTGTATATAGAGCAAATGCTTTCCTAGGGAAATACTAACAAATACATGGCACGTAACATTTAGTTTTGTTAAAAATAAAAGTATAATTCATAACTATACTGGGCTCCAGTGCTAAAATTCTCAGTTAATACCTATGATTTGTTTACCATGGTGGATTCACAATACCTTGTTCTGTTTATCCTTTTTAAAATTATAAATATTTGCAAATTATGCTCATCTTTTTATAATATTGATTAGTGTGCATTTCTCTATATGCCACATATTACATTACTGTGTATATTACATTACAGATATGCCAAATTATGTACTGCATAATAGCCTTTTATTTATATAATCATGTTTATTATATTGTGGAAGCTAACTAGGGTGGTCATCAGGTTAAAAGACACTTCTTGCCAAGACTGATCACCAAAGTTTGATCCCTCAGACCTACATAGTAAAAGCAGGCAACTTACTCTTGCAAGTTGTTCCCTGACCCTCAACATGCATGCCATTGCATGAAAAAACCCACACCCACAAATAAATAAAAATTTAAGTCTTGCCAAGGAGAATTTCCTCATAGCTCACTTTTTCCATCAGCTTTTATACCTCAATAAGTTTTACCTCAAAAAAATCATTTTTTAAAATAATTGATGAGCTATACTTTCCCTCAAACCTTCCTCACTACTTCCCCCTTTCAATTCATGTAAACAAATTAGGAAAAAATATTTTTGATAACCCATAATAACAAATATTGGGTTTTGAACTCACTTTTCCATGACTATTCAACCAAAATTATTTTTTAAAAATATGTAAAGGCACATTGCATATTTAAAGGTGTAAATATACTCATTATTAAAAATTCACAAGGGGCTAGAGAGATACCTCAGTGATTGTGAATGGTTACTGCTCTTGCAGAGAACCCGGGTTTGGGTTCTGAGAACATACATTGGGTGACTAACAAATGCCTGTATCTACAGATCCAGGGAATCCTATACCCACATATGTGAACATGCACACACCTAGACACATAGGCAAAAAAATTAAAAATTCACACTTAAAAATATTCACAAATGTTTCAACATACTTGTGTAATTAACAAGGAAGTTAAATTGTAAAAGGAAACTTAATTACCAACAAAGAGGAAAAGAATTAAGACATAAAATCTATGCCTAGCTGGTGTCCCAGCAAATGTATGTGAGCCTGTAATCCCAGCACACAGGAAGCAAAGGCAAAGGATCCCCAGTTCAATACCAGCCTGGTAAAAAACCTGTCTGAGGAACTGAAAACCAAAAATAAAATAAAAAATAAATAAAACCCTTTTAGTTGTTTTTTTTTTTTTTACTCGTCTGATGAGTCAGGAGAGGCAAATGTCTACTTGGCATTTATTAATTTGAACAGTGATGAACCACATGTTGCAAGGATCAAAGGCAATTCTAATTGTCTTGGAATTCAGAGTCCTTGGTGTAGCTGAGTCGAACAGACAAATAGCCACGAATACATCCCAGCAAATCGGGCGTCCTTGAAGCCAGCTCACCTCTGTCCAAGCACTGTCCTCCAGATGCCTGAGAAGTCATTCGCTGTGACTTGGCACCTTTCCCCTGGGGAGTGATCTGCCTGACTGCTCTGCCAATATTCCCCAGGCTGCAAGCCACACAGCGCTACTGTTGTCAGAGGTTAGGAGCTACCTCGCAAACAAGGATTGTGGGGACAAGTCCGGGAAATACAGCCTTTAAAACGCTGAACTGTTTTTATTTTACTTTTTACCACAAGACTTTCCAAGCCTTTACTCTTTGCCTTCTAAAACCGCTCTTTCATATTAAAGAACCTTCTCTATACTTTTGACCCCTGTGCAGGATGCCTCCACTCTCCCTTGTTACATGGAAGCTCTTCTGCTGGAGAATGAAGTGGAGTTCAAGGGTAGAGCATGTGCTTGACATGAGCACGGAGAGGAAAGTGGTATTACTACGTTTCTCCTCTCCAAAGAAAACTGCCTGAGCCCTCAATCTCAGCCTACTCAAGACTATGTGGATAAACCTTTCTTCTCTCTGGTGATAAAGACTGATCAAGGGGCTTCCGTTTCCTTCTTCAAACCTTATAGTCCTAATATCTGTAGTATTTGAGTTTTTGTGGGGTTGCATATGGGATAATCTCAAGGCCCCTTGACTTCCTCAGATCTGGAGAACTTTCTTTGCTTCATCATCCCTAAACCAATGACATGAGTCTCACTGTCATTTGGTGTTAGAAATGTCTGAATCCATGTTCCTTAGAAATACTTCTGGCCTTTGTGCTTTTTCATAATGCCATTGCTGATAACATTTTTTTTTTCCTGGAATGACTTTAGTTGTATGTCCCTGTTAGCTATTCTGTTTTCCTTACTCTCATTTTTCCCTCCCCAGTTGGAGTCATGTGTCCTGGGTTACCTCTCCTGCAGTCCCCTGCTGCCACCAAGATGACTCCACCCCCACTCATCTGTCATATAGCGCTTCTGTGAAACTGAACAACACTGATGACGCTAAGACTCTCTACTGCTCGGGAGCACAAAGCGATGCTTTCCAACTCTAAAGTTAAGCTTATTGGTTGTCTTTCTTCCATTTTACCCAAGGACTTTCCAAAAACAACACTTCTGAATCACTCAGAAAAATGATTTAATTGGAATAAAGACCTTCATTTCTCCCTCACACACAAGCTCTACAATCATCTTCATTGTTTGTTTTCCAACTCACCAAGGAAGAATCTATCAATTGGGCTGGTGATGGGGAGCCACTGTCTCATGTCTTTTTGTTGTTGTTGTTCAATTTGTTTTATCAACATCCATCCTTCCCCTGTTATTCATTCTGTACATTTCCACTATCACTTCGTACACAATGTGAGCAAGCTTACTTCTCTTTCAGCTGTAGATTGATGAACACACACACACACACACACACACACACTACTCTCACATTGTCCAACACATGTTGCTGTTGTTTCTTTCCTACATATTGTACTTGGAGTCAAGCTCTTAAAATACTCTTCATTCAATACCTTTGCTTTCACACTTTCTGTTCAACGTGCTTTAGTTTGGTCTCAATCATCCTGGGATAATTGCTCACACTAGGAATTTTTTTAGCTCTGTACAATGTAATATTTCAGCAGGAGGAGCCATACTATCAGCATTTTTAGTGGTTCCACAGAAAGATTTTAGGGGATTCACAATAAATTACAATGAAGATAATGAATTTTAAGTCTTTATGACCTCTTTCCTCAGAAAAATAGAGATAGAAAGAGAGAGAGACCATAATTTTAGCATATTTCTCCAAATAATATTTGACTCAAAAGGGTTTAAGAGCTCCCATTTGTATTGGCTCCTTGTCTCCTGCAAGATGAGTTATGGTTTCCTCAGCATATTATGAGAATCCCTCAATTGAACAATCCCTGCTTTTGCCTGCAAATCCATCATTTTGGATATCCTCCTGAAGATTTTGTAATCTATAACCCAAAACTGCTTTCCCTTTTTCAAAGATCTTTTGTTGCAAGTCCTCTGTCACTGTGTTTTCTCTCTGGCAGCTTGACCTTCTCTTTCATCATGTGGTCTATTTCTCGCTTTTTCATTCTGATTTCTCCCCTTTACAAAGGCCTTTCTTCTGTAAATCTCAGCATCTATGCTGATCCTACGACAACTCTGCTGCACTGTTCAGTTGTTTATTTAAAAGTCTGTGTTAGTTCTGGAAAAGAGTTTGTCCCTAAAACCTACCTTAACTGAGTTTGGGTTAGCTGAGTTTGAGCTAACTGAATTTGGATTAACTGAGTTTGGTGCATTACAGACTCTAAGAAGATTTCTAAACTATTTTTTCAGTGATTATTTCAATTTAGAAGTAAAGATAGATATGATCAAGATGTCAGGTAATACTTCTCTGAAGACTACTCATTTATAGCAATATGCCCTAGAGAAATCCTTAATGTCATCCTGCCTGTATCCTGGGTCAAGTAGTTCTTTGTTGACCCACTGTGATGCACAGAGTAAGACAGAGATGGCTGCATAAAGGCTTATGTAACCCAGGAAAGAAGGACATGGATGTGCAGCATATGAGCAGAGCCATGTGGCGATGGATTAATCCCACATGGAGCTCTGAGGAATTCAATAAGATGAGACTACTTGAATGATCAAAGCATTGGCTCACAGACACGCAGTCAGGGCTGGCTCTTGGACACTGACTTCTCTTAAGCCATGATGTGCACATACTCTAGTATCGCATGACTGTCATTTGCCATAGTGAATAGGAAATAAGAAATAACGGGACCGAGGTGAGATGCTGAACTTTTCCTCTATACAAATCCAGTTACCTCCCCTTAAAACACCTCAACAAGAAGTAAGGCTAAGAATGTCACACATGGGGCTAACAGTGATTATAAATATATTTGTTTAAAACAAATTAATCAACCTTAATTTTATATTAGCCAATGAGATTCAGCAAGGTAGAATATGTACTGATGATAATAAATACTGGAAAATAGTATCCCAAATTTTGTGGGATGTTTATTGACATAGTCTTCGTAATGAACAAGGCAATGTCAGATGTACCCACAGAAACCAATGTGTCTATCTCAAAACCTTGTATGTATGTTTAATTAACACTTATCACAGAAATATAGTGAGAAATTACACAGATCTTGCACAAGATAGATACAAGGAAGAGGGATTGGTCTAAAAAAGATCAGAGATCATTCAGGGAATTGGTTGTGATAATGTGGGTCATGTGTTGACTGGATTTCACTATTTCAGTATAGCAAACACAGAAGGAACAGCCAAGTTCACATCCGAAAGAGTCAATAACAGCACAGAACTAAGTGTCCCAAGGAGGAAGTTTGAAGCATGTAAGCTCTTAGGGAATAGGGAAAGTAGTTTGCACCCTTTAGTTTGTTCCTTTTTAAAAGCACCAAAGATTCAATAAAACATCACGTTTTAAGTATCTTTCTTAAATCTTTTTTGTTGTCTGGGAATGCAGTTCAGTGGTAGAGTGCTTGTCAAGCATGCACAAGACCCTGGGTTTGAAACCCAGCAAAGGACAAACAAAACCGCTGGCATTGTTGATCCAGTTGAACCACAGCATAGTTAATGGAACATTCAAGAGAACAAAGTGTTGTTCTTAAAGTTAAACTAGAAGACTTCCCAGGTCCGTATAGATAAACAATCACTTTTCTGCACACAGTCATTAATTTGTCTGGATACTTTCTAGAAGAAAGCAGTGTCTAACTTAAGGGTATTCATCGGATGCTTCTTTGTCATATCTAAATAATTATTGGAATGCTTAACTAACACTTCTAATGCAAGCAGGAACTCATGAAGATACACTAGCTGAGGAAACTTTAATGCAGCAAGCAGTACCTGAACAGGGTATTAAGATAACCCCATACTCTCTCTAGAGGAAAGAAAGGGTAAGAGCAAAATGATAGACAGAAATTGGGATGGAAGAGGAGGGAGAATGTAAGAACACCAAGCCATCTGACATCTTCAGTGAGAGCAAGAATGGCAGACCGGGATTGACTACAAACCAAAAAGGAGAAGGAGTTAACATAGAAGAAAGTTCTGACCGTCTGATATGGCGAAAGTGATAAAGTTGTAACAACAACGTGACACAATATTGAATGGCTGAAATAAATGAAGCCATCTGGAAATCTTGAACAATAATCCAGAAACAGAAGAGCAAAGCATGGATGAGGGTTCTGCGGGTATTTGCTAGCACAGAAGCTGGAGACAGAGGAGAAACAACTATAATTCCCTTCCTCGTAGAGGTTAGATGAGAATAACCAGAAACGAAGAACAGACAAGCAAGAAATCCAGTTTATATAAAAGAAAGAAAAAGATAAGCCAGTATGGAAGAGGAGTATACAACTTCATACAGAGTGTACAGGGAGGGCTGCTCTCAAGTATAGTATTGGAACTAAAACATGAAGTGACAGAAAGTGCTAGACCCCTGGAAAAATGATTCTCCAGTATGAAGAAATTGCACATGTGAGTATCTTCAAGGCAAACATAAAGCCTGACTTTAGTCAGGTGGAGGACAGTATGAAAAAGAGGGTGTTTGTTGTTGACAACTCTGGTATTGTCAGGCTGGACAAGCTACAACTTCATGTGATAATGTGATAAAGATATAAAGATAAATACATCTTCTTCCCTAAAATGGAAGGAAGAAGAAAATGAAGGAAGGAAGAAAGAAAGAGAAAGAAAGAGAGAGAGAGAGAGAGAAAATGAGAAGCCACAGTAGAGCTTTGAAGCAGGGTGACATGATGATTGGATCTGTGCATTACCAGGGGTTGCTTTGACTGTGATGCTGCAAGATAAGCCCCAAAGCTAGAAAACTCCTGAGGAGGAGGGTACACCTGCCTCTGTGAGTGTAGCAATGAGGGCGTGGGCCAGTTCTAGATAATACATGGAGTAGTAACAGTATGTCAGGTACATGGGATGTCAATGTGTGATTTGAAAGAAAGGAGGGAGCTTCTATCAACTGGGGGGCACTGAGCAACAGAACTAACAATCTGTTCATTTTCTGAGATATGAAAATTAACAGAGATCTGATGGAGACTAATTAGAATTCAGTTTGGACACTATTCATATACACTTTAGATACCCACATGAAGATGTTAAACAAGTGTATGAACTGGTGGGAAGTTATGAAATTTTACCCCCAAAATACCAGCATGGGACATACAATCTAACGCAGTTACTTTGAACAGTATGAATTTTCTCTGCCATTGACGAACTAATGGCTTCCCTGCCTGATGAATATCAATTAAATCAGGGGACTCAAATTAAAACCATTTGAACCGAGATCCATCAGAGGGGTGAGTGCGTTCCTGACCCTTGGAAACAGAGCTCAGACATCCCTCAATCCCCTAACTTCCTGCTCATTCTGCAGGGACTCCTAACCCCAGCTACTGCCCCTAGCTTCCTACTCCATCCCAGCTTGCATTCAGGCACCTCCTCCCTTCCCTTCTTCGGGGCCATAGATCTCCCAGCTCAGCCTGTTTGGGCACTGGGACCAGGCAGTGAGTTCAACCAGGCTACAGGAGTTCCTTTGTTTCTAT
>LOJH01024192.1:3414-19211 GCA_001685095.1 Ellobius talpinus | reverse complement strand
TACTCTGCTGGGGCACACACAGTGTTCCCCTACTCTGCTGGGGCACACACAGTGCTCCCCTACTCTGCTGGGGCACACACAGTGTTTCCCTACTCTGCTGGGGCACCCACAGGGTTCCCCTACTCTGCTGGGGCACACACAGTGCTCCCCTACTCTGCTGGGGCACCCACAGGGTTCCCCTACTCTGCTGGGGCACACACAGTGCTCCCCTACTCTGCTGGGGCACCCACAGGGTTCCCCTACTCTGCTGGGGCACACACAGTGTACCCCTACTCTGCTGGGGCACACACAGTGCTCTTCTACTCTGCTGGGGCACACAAAGTGCTCCCCTACTCTGCTGGAGCACACAGTGCTCCCCTACTCTTCTTCTAAGGCACCCGTAGTGCTCCTCTGTATCATGGTCTCAGCCTCTGAGAATCTTCCGCCGTAGAATCCAGAACCCCAGCAGGACAGAGATGAAATGCTGAGTTGGTAGCCCAGCTCCTCACTGACCTGACTCTCAGCTTGGGATGTCCCAGACTCCAGGCCACCTGCCTCAGGCCCAGGGCCCTCCAGGAAGTTGGATGGAACCAGGCCCCTTTGTCCATTCAGTTCCCCCTGAGGAGGAGAGGTTGATGAGATTGAGACTTAGGAGAAGGCCCCAGCCCTGTCCCCTTGACCCTGAGACCCCAGGGAACAGCCTGAGGCCAGCATCACCACAAGTAGCCCAGTTCATTCCTCCAGCCTTGACTCAGGCCCTCTTGCTCTTACGCCTACCCAGCTGGTGAACCGGAGTATAACAGAGTATAATACACTTTCCTTGCCCAACAAGGGTCTTACATAGTAGAAACCATCATCATCCATATTCCCAAACACAGTAATGACATCTCCTGCCCTGAAGGGCAGCTCTGCCTGTGAAAAGATCAAGAAACATGTGTCAGACCTGGGAAGGACTTGCCACCCGTTCCCCATCACCAGGCATCGTATGAAGGCCGTCACCTCCACGTCCATGTTGGGGGAGTTCTCCTTGGGGTTGTAGTCGAATGCAGCCACCATAGGTCGGGAAGTTTTCAGGACAGCAGAATGAACCAGCTTAGGAGGACCTGCAGAGAGGGGGAAGAAGTTGCATCTGAACCCCTCCCTATACTGTCCTCCACACTGAAGCCCCATGGCCACCAGCCCCACCACTCCAGTGTCATTGTTCCCGATGAGTGGGGTCTCCCCATCCCATCTCTCTCCCCAGACACCCTTGCCCAGAAATGACTCCTCACCTGGACAAGGCTGTAGACCTTTCTGCCCCACTGTGGAGAGAATGTATCTTTGAGTCCTGCCTGCCTTTCCCTCTTTGTTCCAGGCTGGGGTGGGGGTGGGGGACAGACAGGATGCTCACCCTCCCACGAAGGGCACAGGAGGAGAGATACTCAGAAAGAATATCAGCACAGACCTTTGGTTCAGTATTGAACTGAGACCCAGAGGCAGTAAGCAACATGCTTCAGTGTGCATAGAACTTACAGGCAGAACAAGACCTCACTAGAAGCAGCAGATGTTGGGGGGGGTCCTGCGATAATCCCTTTATCTGCTCAAAATCCTACAGGCATCTCTTCAGAAAGTCACACACTGCCACCCCACCACCAAGCCACACAAGTGGTCACGGGTACCACAGGATGTTGGGTTCTTACCTTTCTTAGACCGGCAAGGCTTGGGGGGAGGCTCAGACATATGGGCTGAGGAGTATACAGAGGGACCATTCCCTGATTGAGGAAGACAGATAGATCTAAGAGAGAAACTGAGGCAAGAGTCGGGGAATAAACCAGTCTAGCAGCTTTTCCCAGGGTTCCTGTGTCTTTGTTGTTTTCTTTTGTAGGGCTGGGAACCAAATGCAGGACCTTGCAACCTAGGCAAGTTCTCTAAGCCATGCCCCTGGCCTCTGAGGTTTCTGAACTTGTTTCTTTCTTCCTTTTTATTTTAATTTTGTTGGCATTTCATAGTGAGCTCATTTAAGAGCCCTCATATTTGCAATGAGAGCCAAACTGACCCTCAGGACCTAAGTTACATCTTTGCAACCTCTTCAACGGGCCAGCAGTCGAAAGGTGGAGGGGCAGGGGCAGGCATGCCAGGCTTGAGTGTTTCTACCCAACTCAGGACAAACGAGGCACATTGGGCCACCCCCGACACAGGAATTTCTTAGGATGGGACTGGATTAAAATCAAGAGAGAATGGTGATGGGGGAAGAAGAGCAGCAGGTCATACCCGAGCCCTCAGGGAGAACATCTGGGGGCAAGAAACCCCGCTGGAGCAGCTGCTGTCTCCCTGCTGGACTGTCCACAGCCACCTCAGCCACCATGTTGCAGGGGATGTAACCTGTGCGGCCCCCACTTTCACCCCGGTAGAAACCATCCGAGTCTTTGTCTCCAAACACCTGGAAGCAAAGGCCGCTGATCTCAATACCAGTTCTGCCCACTCTTTGCACCCCAGCCCTGGGTCCTGGTAGCACCCCACTAGGAACTGCAGAATTCTCTCTTCTGAAGACTGGGGCAGAAGAGAGCGGAAGCAGGAAAAACTCAGAACTAAGAAGAATTTGAGGAAACCGTCTCTTCTCTACCCCAATCTGCTGTCTATATGGTCTTTCCCTCAAAGCACTCCAGACTGGATCTCTCAGCCCCAGAGAAAAGCAAAAAGCCTCCCATCAATACTCGGAGGAATAATGAAAGTGTAATATTAATAAGTAGTTAATATTGCTACGGTGCTGACAGTGTGGCAGGAAGAAGTGTGTGCCTTGAGTCAGTCACTCTATAAGCAACTCAGTGAGGTGACAAGGACCATACCCATTCTACAAGAGAATAAACTGAGGCCCAGGGAGGTTCTACAACCTACTCAGAGCTACACGGGGAGAAGTGGAAGAGGCAGGGTCCGAATCCCACTGTCCAGTTCTGGAAGTTATGTTCTCTGACCCTCCCCCAGCTCAACACAAGAGGAGTTAGAAGACAAGATGCTGGCTAGAGAGACTGGAGCTCTGGGCCCAGAGGGTGAGTTGCTCACCTTGAGGATCTGGCCCTCCCTGAAGGGCAGTTCCTCTTCTCCAGCATCAGGGTTGGGTGACATTGAAACAGGGTCATAGTCAAATAGAGCCACAAAGACCCTCACAGGTAAGTTCTGATGAGCTGGTGCTTCTGGAGGGCTCCTTGGAGGTGCTGTGGAGGGTTGGGGACAGAGCAAGGACTCAGTGAGCTCCACCCAAAGTGGGGAAACGCTCCCCTGGATCTGGCCCAGCCACTATTAGATGCTCACCCAATTCAGTGGTTCCAGGCCTAGGCACCCGGGCTCCTCTCCTCTGGGGTCCTCTCCGCCCAGAGCTGTCCTGCCCTCTGGACTCCCCAGTTTCTGTTGCCTGCAAAGACAGGGCAACAGATGGCAGAAGTGACACACCATCCGGGTGCTGGCCCATGTCCCCCAGCTCTGGCCCCGGCATCAGCGTAAGCAACACAGCAGAACAGGAGCACAGCATTCCTCTCCAGGGACCAGGCCCGGCCTCGTTGAGCACCAGACGCCCCCACAGTGGGAGGGCAGGTGGGAGGCCCCTGGTCCCCAATAGATGAGTGCAGTAGAGGTGGCCAAGGAGAATGTGAGAGGACAGTTTCCCATCAGCATCAGGGCTGGTGACTCTGGATATGGCATCACAGTCAAGTGTCCTGAAGATATAACTAGCTACTCAGAGGAAAGGGCCACCCTGCCCAAGGTTGCACGTGGCGGCCAATAATAACAGAATATTGTGCATCCCAGTTCCGTTCAGCAGAAGCAGAAAGCAGTGGAATGTAGGTGGGAGGGGGAGACAGGTGAGGGAGCCCAGAGGCCTGGCCCCACCTCTGCTGATGGAGGTGGCAGCGTGGAATGGGAGTGGCTGGTGGGCAGCAAGCAGAGCCACCAGGCAGCAGCAGGCAGAGGGGGCCGCCCAAAGCGGGGAATGGGCACAGACCCAGGAGGGTGGCTCCTTGGTTCTGCCAGTCGCACAGCGGCCTCTCCGCTCTGGTTCCCCTTTCTCCCAGGCTGGGAGGCGCACGTAGGGGTTGGACCCTGAATTGACCTTCAGAGGTCCCCTTGACCTTCCTATGGCTGCTGTGCCCCAGGGCTCCCCATCTGTGGGGTAGCAGGAGCTGGTGATGCTGATACTCCCGCTGCCTGCCTCCTGCTCATCCTCAGAATCATACTCAATGCTGATCTCCAAACACTTTGGAGAGAGGCAGCTGACCAAGCTGGATTCTGGAGCAGGGCCACGGGGACACCTCCGGGAAAGACCCGGCCGCCCTCTCCCACTAGCCTCCTGTCCAACCCTGATGCCCTCAATCACAGGGAGGCTGCCCCTCTCCCGTGGGGGCCCTGGCCGTGCAGTGGTCTGGGGCCCGCCATTGCCAAGAAGTCGGCTGCAATGTTCTCGGGGATCCTGAGGTCGCTTGCGGTTTGGGGGCTTCTCAGAGGAGCCACCTCCTCTCCTCCGGCTGTTTCCACTGGCTACTCCCAGCACATCCTCCAGGTACTCCCTGGCCCCAGAGGGCTCAGAAGACAAGGGACACAGGCCAGGCCCCTGGGGCTCACTGCTGTCACAGTCCAGCCCTAGCAATGCAAGTTCAGGCTGGCTAGGGTCTGGCTTCTCCTGCCCTTCCTCCTCCTCTTCTTCTTCCTCCTCGGGGATGCTGAACAACTTCTTGCGGCAGAGCTGCTGGAGGGGCAGCTCCAAGATCTGCTCCAAGATCTCCTCGTCGCTGTCAGTCTCACAAAGGGGGTCAGGCTGGGGCTGGGAGTGGGGAGAAGAGAGCAGCAAGAAGTCCACGAGGAAAATAAGAGGTCCAGGGCCTTTATCCTCAAATGAGGACATGGGATTGGGGTCACACACCCAGCCCTCCTCCCTCAGCTTCCTGCCAAGAGGAAAGAATCAGAGGGACAGTGGCTGGACCAAAGTCACGCGCATGTCTGGGCTGAACTGAGGATGACATCGGTCCCTGTCGGGCAGGAGCATGGAGCAAGCTGGGACAGAGAGAATTCTCCATCCCCTTTCCTGACCCTCCTAGCATAAGGCTCTGAGAAGGCTTCCCAGGACTAGGGTGCTACATCTGGGAGACTGCAAGGGAAAGTATGGAAAGTGCCCCACCACCTCTGCCCAGAAGGGCCAAAGCCCCGAGCGTCTTCACATCCACTCCTTAGGATAGGACCCAGGCCACACACCTAGACTTGCTGGAGCAGCTGCCATGGCAGTAGAGGCCTTTGGAGCCTCAGGTCTTGGGCCCAACAGCTCCTCCCCACCCCGTTACCTTGGTTCCATTCTCCCTGATGCTGTTGCCAGCAACCTGCTTCTGGGGGGAACAAGGCCTGGAACTCAGTTCCTGTTCCTCTTCTTCCTCCTCTTCCTCCTGGATGTCCGATAAGTCTGAGTTGCGGCCTTGATCTACAAGGGAATTCACTAGGCGAATTCCAAGCTCTGACATATCTTCTTTCTAGCAAAGGCAAGACAGGTACTTATGGCTAGAATCACGGTACTCTGGAAGGTAAGGGAGGAGGGTGATGGCCCGCCTAAGCTACAGAGTGAGTTCAGGCCAGGCCGGGCTGCTGATTGAGCCCTGTCTGCATGTCAAATTAAAATAAGAGAGGTAAGACCAAAAAGCAAGAAGAGCTCTAGGCAGGGTCAGCCGCAACCAGAATCAGGAAAGATCCCTTCATGGAGGAGGAGAAAGCCATGGCCAGAAAGCACAATGGTAGTGGTGGAAGGTGAGGGAGAGAGTCAAATGGGTGACAGAAAGAAAAATGTGACAGAGAAGCAGACACACAATGCAAAGGCATTGGAACCAGACCAGAGCAGAAACAAGGAGAAGGAGATGACCAAGTGTAGAGAGACATCTTGAGTCTATATAGAGCATCTCCCACCTCTACCTCAGTTCTGTGTTTTAGCCCCAAGCCCAGATCTCCTCCATGGCAGGCCTCAGTACTGGGTGCCTTCTGGGTTGGCTCTCCTTGGGTGGAGAAAGGCGTGGGACCAGTCTCTCCTGAAGTCCACTCTACTTGCTGCTTAGCCAGGGAGGGAGCCACAGGGCTAGGGCCTTCCTGGCCCAGGGTTGGCTCAGTAACCCTCTTCTCCTCTGAGGTGCCCGGCACAGTTGCCCCAGACTCTTCCTGGAATGGATGACATTGAGAATAAGCCCAAATTCCAACCCTTCCTTCAGCTTGCACCTGCCTTCCACCAAACAGATAAAGTACCTGACCACAAGAGACTGGAGGTTCCTCCTGGGATCCTTTGGACGTCTCCATGGGAAGGCTTGCAGGGGAATCTTGAGTTCCATGAGGGGAAGGATGCCGGAGGGGAAAGCTGGGATCCCCAAGCCCTGGGGAGACTGAAGCAAGGGCTGTTCTGGCCTCTGGGCTTGGTCGTGGTGAGAGGCAGGACATCCTGGCTGGCTGGCAGGCAGGAGCCAAGGCTGGGGCAACAGGGGCTGGGATGGAGTCAGTGGACTCGCCATGGGGTGACATAGTGCGCACAGTCACCTCATGGCAGGCCTGCAGCAGCTGCAGCTGGGACACCTCCACCAGCACACTGCCTGCTGTGGGGGAAGCCACCTCCATAATCTATAGGAACAGGGAAGAAAGAAACCAGGGAAGAAGGGCTAAGAAAGCCAAGTGGGAGATCAGGATGGCTGGCTGCTGGCATCTTTGCAGCTTTGCCCAAGCCCTCTTCTTAGTTCTAGAGATCACATGGTTTTAGAGTAGAAGCAATTCTATCCTCCACGGGCCGCCAAGACCCATGCTCTCAATCACTTTACTACACAGTGCCCAAAGGCCAGGGGCCATACATCTCTTCCAGGCCAGGAAGACAGGCCTCTGGAAGGACCCACATGCTTCCCCTTGGCTTTAGGTAGCTGGAGCTCCCAAGCTTTACCTTCTGCCCATCAGCATAGATGGTGTAGCCTGTGACCCGGACACCATTGGAGGTACCAGCAGCATCAATAGTGACAGGGAGCCAGCTGATCATCAAGATTCCAGGAGAGGGCCCTGGTTCAACCTGCACATCCAATGGGGCATCAGGTAGACCTGGGAGATGTGGGGCACAAGAAAAATCAATGTAGGATTCTCCCTGACCAAGATGGTAGCCACATCCCTAAGAATGCAAACAAAGCCAGTCTCCCTTGCCATGAGCACTCAGGCCTGGCTCTCCTGGGTGTGGGGGACACCATTGTCCACACCTACATACCTGCTGGAAGTGTGGTGAACTGCAAAGTGGCAGCTCGCTGCTCTGGTCTCTCCCAGCCTGGTTCCCAAGGCCCCTGAGATGGGATCTGAGCCTCTACTCGGGCTTGATAGAGCGTGCCAGGCCGCAGGTGACAAAAGGTTGCCCAGTAGGTACTGGGGCGAGCAGGTGTACACTCTTCTCCATTGAGGTAGATGGCATGGGCCAAGTTGCTGTTCCCCGGTACCCAAGTGATCTCAGCAGATGTAGCTGTCAGCCGATGGACCCGTAGCTGGCTGGGTACCACCCCAGACCCGGCACCCACAGCCAGGCAACAGCGCAGAGGATCTGAGTTGCCCCTGTTGGTTAGGGCCTGGACAGACACATGGTGGGGCCCAGTTCGCAGGTCCATATTTTCAAGCACAGCCTTGGGGGGCACCCCGGGCCCCAAGGCCTGACGAAGTTCCCCGTTGACAAAGACATGGAAGCCACGTAGATCTATTTTCTCAGGAGGCAACTCCCAGGCCAGCACCACACTGTGGGCTAACTGCTTGAGGAGCACGAGACGACGGGGGTAAGGCACAGCCAGGGGCTCTCCCAGTCCCTCTAGTGGGGGGCTCAGACTGAGCTCATATCCTGCAGCCTCCTCCTCTGGTCTGGGCTGGCTACGTCCCCCGCTGCTCTGGTCCCCACTACTGCAGCCACCCCCACCTCCACTCAGGAAACTGAGTTCAGGGCCCGAGCTGTGCGACATATCAGCCAGCTCCCGAGGGAGGGAGGTCAGGAGGTCGTCATCAGACACACGCTCTACAAAATTGGAGGGGACCAGGCCCCTTCGGCCATCCATGAGCTCCCCTGGCAGAGGGAAGGCAGGAAAAGGCAGGGGAAGGGAAGACAAAGAAGCAAAGAAAAGCTGATCCGGTGACACATTTTCTCAACGGCTGCTTCATAAGTACCTGTCAACCTTTACCTGGTGGTGATTTTAGACCCAGGGCAGTCCAGGTTTTAATTAGAGAACTACTATCTGCTTTTGTGTGGGTTTTTTTTTTGGCATACAGGACAGTGCCTCTTAAATCTTAACGTGCATATGAATCACCCACAGCTTTTTTTTTAAATGCAGACTCTTCATAAGCCCAGTCTGGTGTATATTGAGTTTCCATATTTCTAACCAGCTCCCAGGTGAGGCTGGTGTCCCAACGACCTACGAGAACACCCACATTCTAAAGCAATGGACTGAAGAACTTCTAGGAGAAATGTCATGATGTTCATAGTCCATTTCAAAATAGTTTTTTCATCTACATATGGATCAAGCAAACATGTCAAGGTGCAGACAATTGTAAATCTAGGCAGATTCTAGGCATGTAGACATTCATCACACTGGCCTTGGGTGTTCTGTTTTGCTTTACTCTGTTGTGGTTTCACATTGCCCTGGTTGGCCTTGAACTCACAGTGTAGCCCAGGATGACCTTGATCTTCTGACCCACCTCACAAATACTAGGCTAACAAATGTGCACCACCCATGGTTTCACACAGTGCTGGGGATTGAACCCAGGACTTTGCCCTTGGTAGGCAGTACTCTACCAAACGAGCCACAACCCTACCACCTCTCGATGTAGTCTACATATTGAGGAACTTCCATATTAAAAATCTGGGAGTGGTGGTATATGCCTATAATACCAACTCTTAGCAGGTCAGAGGCAGGGAAGATGGGAAGTTGAGGCTAGCCTGGATTACACAGTGAGAATCTATCTCCTGGATTACACAGTGAGAATCTATCTCAAGAATGAGGGTGGCTCATCAGTTAAGAGCACTTTCTTGCTCTTGCAGAGGACTCAAGTTCAGTTCCTAGAACCCATGTCAGCTTCAGAGACTCTGATGTCATCTTCTGGCCTCTGCAGGCACACACAAGCACACACACACACACACACACACACAGAAATAAACATGAAATTGCTTAGATCATAGAACCCCACCCCCACCCAGCGGAGTGAAGAGATGCTGGAGGATAGGAAGCCCCTGTCTCCAGTGATGTAGCCACTGGTGAGTCGCTCATACACTGGTGGGTAGCTCCATACCCATGCTCACACGACTGGCTCTCTTTAACAAAGTGGGTCACAAAGTGAAAAGCAAAAGAGATGAAAGAGAGATGGAGACTTGGTAGAAGGAAGGGGGGATTGGTGAGCGTAGGAGAAGGAAAGAGTACACCCAAAATGTATTGTATACATGCATGAAACTGTCAAAGAATAAATCAACATATATATGTTAAGATCTGGGTATACATCTGCAATACAGCATATGAGGAGTGGAGGTAGGAGGATCAGGTGCCCAAGGTCACCCTGAGCTATGGAATGAATTGGAGGGCAGCTTGGGCTACAGGAGATCCCATATCGGAAGGAAGTAGGGAGGAGGGAAGATGTTCAACCGTGGTAGATTTGACACAGGCCTGAGGAGTAGGGGCTATGGAGATCTCCAACTTTTCTTTATCAAAAAGCAGAAAGCCACAAAAGAAGGGGGAAACCACCTCATCAAAGAAGAAGTGACAGAGAAGACTTGGAGGGCCAAGCAAGTGGGTACACACATGGCGTACGAGGGAGAAGCAGCTCTTGGGGAGCAGACCGTGGGTGGCCGTGGGGTCTTCGGGGTGCCAGGGGATGCCCCAACAGTACATTATGCCCTTCCCCCTTCTCTCTTCTGCTCACATTAGGAGAAAAACAAAGGACACTTGAAGAAACAGCAGGGATCCCCAATAAGTTAAATAATACCATAAGGACCATAGTAGGTTGAATGATGGCCCCCAAAACATGGCCATGTTCCCCAATCCCTGGGACCCGAGAACATCATCTAAACTGGAAAAAGTTCCCATGTAGATATAACTAAGTAAATATCTTGATCGGAGATTATCTGCGTGGGCCCTAGTCTGTCTCAAAACAAACACCCTATCTCAACATCCTGGAGACTATGCAATTTAAAGTCTAGTAAACTAAGGTATAAGATTTGCTTGTGCTTTTGCTGTCCTCTTTAAAAAAAAAAGCTGATAGTGTGGACTTAGATAAATGATTGCTCAGTGGTTAGAGAACTGCTACATTCTGCAGGCTTCTCTTGCAAAGGACCCAGGTTTGGTTCCCAACACCCACATGGTGACTCACAACCAATAATTGTATCTCTAGAGATAGATATATAATTTCTAGCATTTGTTCTCATTAAAACACATGATAGCCAGGTCTGGTGGCACAGGCCTGAAATCTCATCTACTTAGGAGGCTGAGTCAGGAGGATTAAGAGTTCAAGGTCAGCATTTGGGAGGCAGAGGCAAGTGGATCTCTGTGAGTTCGAAGCCAGTATGGTCTAGTTCCAAGAGCTAGTTCCAGGACAGCTAGGACTGTTACACAGAGAAACCCTGTCTCAAAAAATCAAACCAAACAACAAAAACCAAAAAACCAAGTTCAAGGTCAGTCTGGAAACCCTAATGAGACCCCGTGTCAAGAAGCAGAAAGAGGGCTGGGTTTACGCTCAGTATTGTAATACCTGCACACACAAGATGCAAACCCCAGAAACAACAAATATCAAAACAAATGAACAAATGAAGACACAAATTAAGTACAATTCTCCTGGAAGCCAATTCTGCTGGAAGCCCTTCAGCATCTACCCTTAAGGGAAGTTTAGCTGTTTGGAATCCCAAAAGTTGCTCCTGGGGCCCCAGGAAAGGAGCTAGGCAGGCTCTGAAGCTCTTGGTGTTCACTCAGATCTGGCCCATTTCCTAAACTACACACAGCTGTGGTCTTTGCCATTCTCCAGCACACCTCCTCTGTCGAAGGATGCAGCTCAGAGCATCAGCCAGGACCACTCTTCAGGAGGCTCCTGCAACCAATTACTCCTTCTGCAGGTTCTACCAGCTGGCCTAGTTTTGGTGACACATCTGTCTGCTGCATGCTGAGCCCTGTGGCTCCCTTCAGGACCTAGACAACCTTCCTGAAGCTCAGTCCCGCCCTGGTCCTAGTACCCACCTACCACCTGCTTAGACTGTGTGGGATGGGAACATGACCTCCTCCTCCTCTTCCTCCTTTTCTTCCTATCTGACCCAATGCAGACAGATGCCAAACTGCAATTATCACCAGTGTTAAATAGTGCCATTCTCTATTAGTGCAAAAATTAATCTAGCCAAACAAAGTATCCTGTGACATCCTGTGACACTCTTTCTAACATATGAACTTGTTAGACCCTGGCCTTCTCCAGACCAGTCACTTTCTCTTTCCCTGTTGGCTGCCCCAAATCTCAGAGCAACCCTCAGCTGAGTCTGAAAAGCTGGGGTGGACGGAGTGTGCTGAGGAACAGGACTGGAAGGACAGAAGTCTCCAGGAACAGTAAAGGCAGGAGACTGGACAGGGTAACCCCTACTACTGTCCTACCTTCAAAGAAACCATCCTCATCAATGTCGCCATAGATGTAGATATACTCGCCAGCTGTCAGGGGAAGCTCAGCCTCTGGATTCTCATTGGGACCCTCAAGGGGGTTGTAGCTGTTGGGAGAGTAGCAGAGGAGGAACAATACGTTGGCTGACATCTTGCCTCCATATTCAGCTTCTCACAGTCACACATCAAGCCTTTCTGGAGATGCGGTTACTACTGTAGACAAGCAGGGCACGCATGGTATTCACCTTGGCTCAATTGTGCTATAAGCACAGTGTTCAGCCAGGACGCTTGTACCACCCTCCACTATGTCCAGGGGTATCCATCTTTGCCCACACCTGTCCCCTGTGCATCCCAACGCTGAGGGTGGCAGAGTGAGCAAGAGGGACCCACCTATAGCGTGCTAGAAAGACCTGGATCCTGGCTCCTCCTGAGTTGCCCTCCGAAGCCACTGGCAGCAGGGAGACACTGTCTACCTCCAACTCCTCCACCTCACTGGCTGTGTCCACCTGGGGCAAGAAGAAAGAGTTGGTTCCTCTCCAGAGTCTATGGTCCAAGGCCCAAAGACACTGCAGGCAGAGTGGCCCTGAGAAGGGAACAGGAAACACACACAGCAAGGCCAGTGATAACAAGGCCTGGCATTTTCTAAACCAGACTTGAGACAGAAGGCCTGTGATGCACACAGCTGTCCCAGTCTGGGGGTGTGAGGACAACTTGGACCCTTTTTTTCCTGAATGTTGGCTCCAGCCAAGGAAATAAAACAACACCCCTCCCCCCCAAAAAAATCCCCCAACCTGACTGGTGGCCAGGCCAGAGAGGAGCAGGAATTAGTGACAGTTTGGCTCACTAAGGTAGAAACTCAAAGAAGCACCTTAACTGTAAAGAGCTGGAAACAAGAAGGAAGAGGGCCTGGAGGCACCCCACCCCCCCACACACCCTACCTCCACCGGGGTTCTAGCCCTGTGACTGTATCTCCTGCTTCAGGCCCACTGGAACTTAACTTTAGATCGGCCGAGGCTAGCCCAAAGCCAGCACCATCAGTCTATCCCACCAGGGGGCAGCAGAGGCCCAGGGCTGGGTTGTACCACTTTCTGAAAGCCTGGTGTGAGTAGCCTTGCTCCTGGCCTGCCACCTCCACTTGGGTGGTTCATAGGTGGAAAGAGAGACCAGGTGATCAGAAGAGCTGTGGGTGAAGTTAGTAGTGACTACAGCTGCCACAGGTTGGGCATCTCCTGGGTGCCCCTCGCTGAAATGTAACCTCACAACAATCTTATAAGGTTGCTACCCCCAGCATACAGATAAGGAAACCAAGCCTAGAGACACCTCCCCCCCCCAGAGTGGCTTTCCTAAGATAAGGCTGGGATCTGAACCCAGGAGCCTGTGCTCTTTCTCCCACAAGCCACTGCTTCCACTGCGGTCGCGCTTACAGACAGACTTATTACGTGGATCAGGCGCCAAACTGTCTCCTCGTCCAGCCTAAGACTCTAGGGCCTCCCTGGACCCCAGAGAGGTGCGGCTGGTAGGCAGGCCCTGGAGAGCAGGCTCTGCCTGAGTTCCTACCCACAAGAGGAACCCACAGGCCTTCTGTGTCCCAGCTTGGGATCAGTAGCGACCAAACTCCTTCCACCTCTGCCCCTTCCCTAAGTCCAAAATCCCTGGCCCAGCACTAACCTCTGGGGTGGGACACGACTTGGGGCTGTTGTGGACGGACTCTGAGCGGGAAGAGTTAGAAAGAGACTCCACCTTCTTAGCTGTCCTTCGAGGGACCCCAACAAGGGTAGCAAGAGCAGGTTCAGAAGATTTGGGGGTACAGCGTCCTGGGGAGCCCGGCGGGAGGTCAAGGTCTGAAGAGAAGATGCCAAGGGTTTGGGATCTGTGGTCTGAGGAGGGACTGGGGGAGAGAGGTGGAGCTTCTGGGCTATGGGCCTGTGACCTTTATACCCAGATTTCCTAACAATAAGGGAAATATTTGGGGAGAAACTCGCTGTGATTCAGATCTATCAGAATCCTCAGGGCGTTTAATGAAATGCATTGAGTTCTTTCTGCCTCGTGGCTTAGGAAACTACCATTTAAAGAGGTTAAGCAACATGCTAACTCCAGCTGGCTGGTAAGAGAATCAAGCTAGACCCACCAGATCTGACTGATTTTTAATTCTCGACTCTTCCTAAGACCCTGATACTGACAGCGAGGGCCCGACTCCCAGTTAGAGGCAGAACAGCTGCCTGAGCTCTTGACTTTAGTGAGGATGTCTTTAACTTGCTGTGTGATGTCAGATGCCTGGCTAGCCTCTAACCTTGAACTCCTTGCACTATACAAAAGCCCCCAGACCTGAGAATTCCAGACCAATGTCATTAGGGTACACCTTACCTTTGGGGCCAGACCCCTGGCAGGGCTGAGGGGTGGAGCAGCAGCAGTGGGGTGGTGGATGGTCCCCAAGGGTACTACAACCCAGGGCAGAAGTAAGCAGATCCAGGGGGCCTGGGTGCAGACGGAAGGCCTGGAGCTCCTGTGCCAGAAGGCTGAAGCGCTCAGTTTGGCTGCGACACTGCCCCTCAAGCTCTCGAACCCGGGCCTGAAATGAGACCCATTGTGGTTTACCAGGTCTAGCAGAGCTGTAGAGAACCAGCCAGCTCCACACAGCTCCACATCAGACTTTAATTTACACATATGTGCCCCACCCCCGGCCTGAGTACCAACCTAGGGCACCAACCTCAGACCCAGGCCAGTGTCGCTCTTGCCTCGGAATACTTTATAGGCCAAAGGGATTTCCTCGGCCCACCATCAACAACTCAGGAATCTCCTTAGCTAGCTTTGCCGCTAGTTATTCTCCCATAGGCCGTGGCCCTGCCCTCTGAGAGGTGGGCGAAAGGTTCCATGGGAAACGAGGCTGTCTTTGGATAGAATGAGCCAGTTCTCATGACCTTTTCTCAATTACCAGGCAAGCTTCTAGATCAAGGGCTCTCCCACTGACAATGTCATAAGGAAGGTGAGCCAATGGGTGACGAATGTCCTCATGGTCTAAGACAACAGGAGGGAGGGCCCTGTGTCTGCCAAGCTCAGTCACAGGTTTAGGACAAGGGGACAGCCCATGTGTCCTGTAAGCTCTCCGAATATCTGTGGAGTCTCAGGTCTGCCATCAGGGATGGCCCCTCTGTGGGATACCAGAGTTGGTCCCTGAGGGAAGAAATATGGGGGGCTGGAGAGGGGACACCCAGGAGGTGTAAGGTGTAAGGACACTGTACCTGCATGGAATCCAATGTAGACTGGTGGGGAAGGAAGACACAGGGAGGTTAGAACATTTAGGTCTCTACATCCATAACCCAGGGGAGGAGGGATGAGGGGACCTATGATGGATGGGTATGACCGTGTCATTCACTGAGCTGAAGAAAGCATAGAAAGGACATTTCAAGGTAAAAGCCGTCTCTGAGATGGGTGGCAACAGGGGACTACTGCCACCAGACTCAGGAGCTGCCCCTGTGCACCCCAGTCTAAGAAATAGGTCAACAATAAGGGGATTCCACCCGGCCTCACTTAAGGCCCCTCTTTCCGTTCTCTCCCGCTCCTGTACACTCCAAGGCCCCTACCTCCAGCAACCGTACAGCTCCTTCATGTTCCCGCTTGGCTTCTGCCTGTGCCTATAAATGGGGAGAAGCAAAATGCTGGGAGGGAGGGTTGCACAACAGAACCAGGGTAGAGAATAAAGATGTGTGAGGGAGGAAAAGGAGGAGGGGCTGGAAGGAAAGGGGGACAATGTAGGGAGGAAAGGAGAAAGGGTCTGGGGAGCCAGGGGCTAAAGGGTTTCCTGCAGACCCCCTGAGCAATGCCTTAAACAGGAAGGAGGGCAGCACCAGAAGTGGAGCCAGGTGTGGTTTCTCTCCTGGGACATCCACCCTTCTGGTGGACAGCTCCTCTCCTACCTACTGTGGCTCTTTCTGAGCCTTTTCTCTGTCCCGTCTTCTGTCCTTAGAATGTCAAGGTGTCCCTGTGATGTGGGAGTCCCCTCTGTGTGCTGTGATTAACATTAATGAATAAAGAAACTGCTTTGGACCTATAGCAAGGCAGAACTTAGGTAGGCAGGGAAAGCTAGGCTGAATGCTGGGAGAAAGGAGGCGGAGTCAGAGAGATGCTATGCAGCTGTGGCCAGAGCCAGACATGCCGAAACTTTGCCAGTAAGCCACTGCCACGTGGCAATACACAGATTAATGG
>LOJH01024191.1:22630-33072 GCA_001685095.1 Ellobius talpinus | reverse complement strand
CAAGAAGAATCCTGTTGTGGTCGTCTCTTCTGCTGGTGGACGTGGTGTGCCACATAGCCTGATTCCAATTTCTGGATATTATGAATATAGCTGCAATGAACATAGTTGAGCAAGTGGGGTAGTACAGAATGTCCTTTGGATATATGCGCAAAAGTGGTGTAGCTCAGCCTTGAGGAAGATTGATTTTTATGAGAAACCACAATATTGATTTCCACAGTGGCTGCACAAATTTGCATTCCTACCAGCAATGGAGAAGTGTTCCCCTTGGTCCACATCCTCACCAAAGTGAGCTGTCCCTTGTGATGATATGAATCTTAGTTGTTCTGACAGGTATAAGATGGAATCCCAAAATAGTTTTGATTTGCATTTCCCTGATGTCTAAGGATGTTGAACATTCAGTATTCCTCAGCCATTTGAGAATTCTCTGCTTCTATCTCTATCCATTTTTTAAAATTGGATTATTTGGTTGGGATTTGGGATTTGGGGTTTTTTTGATATTTAATTACTTGAGTTTGTTATTTATTTTGAATATTAGTCCTATTTCAGATGTGGCATTAATAAACATTTCTTCCTATTGTATAGGCTGCCACTTTGTCCAATTTATGGTGTCCTTTACCTTACAGGAGCTTATCAGTTTCGTGAGGTTTTTATTAACTGTTTATCTTTGTGACTGTGTTAATGGCATTCTGTTCAGAAAGTCATCTTCTGTGCCAATGCATTCAAAGCTATTTCCAACTTTCTCTTCTATCAAGTTCAGTGTTTCTGGATTTATGTTGAGGTCTTTGGTCCACTTGGACTTGTGTTTTGTGTAAAGTGATAAATATGGATCTATTTGTATTCTTTTACATGCAGACATCCAATTTCATAAGCACCATTTGTTGAAGATGCTGTTTTTTTGTTTTGTTTTAGTTTGGCTCGATTTGGTTTGGTTTGGTTTTTATTCCAGTGTGTATTTCTGGCTTTATCAAAAATCAAGTATCCATAGGTGTGTGGATCTAAGTCTGAGTTTTCAATTCAGTTCCACTAATTGAGGTGTATTTCTTTATCATATGGTTTTTGTTGCTATAGTTTTGTATCCCAGCTTGATATTTGGGATGGTAATACCTCTACCAATTCTCTTATTTTCTAGGATATTTTAGCTCTTCTGGGTTTTTGTTTATTTATTTGCTTCTCCATATGGAGTTGAGGGCTGTCTTTTCAAGATCTGGGAAGATTTGTGTTGGAATTTTATTGAAGATTTCATTGAATCTGTAGATTGCTTTTGGTAAGATGGCCATTTTTTTCTGTTAATCCTACAGATATGAGCATGGGAGATCTTTCCATCATCCATTATCTTCTTCAATTTCTTTATTCAAAACTTGACATTTTTATCATACAAGTCTTTTACTTGTTCCATTATAGTTATCCCAAAATATTTTATACTATTTGAGGCTATTGTGAAGGCTGTTGTTTCCCTGACTTCTTTCTCAATGTACTTGTCATTTATACATAGAAGTGTTACTGATTTGCTTTGTTATAGGGATTTTTGTTTCCTTTTTAATTTTACATATTAACTAGCTTCCCCCCTTCTGTTCCCTCCCCACACCTCCCTTCTACCCCCTTCCCCATCCACTCCTCTTTTGTCTCCATTGAGAAGGGCTAAGGTTTTCCATGGGAGTCAACAAAAGATGACATATAAAGTTGAGGCAGGGCCAACCCCTCCCCCTTGTATTAAGGCTGGGCAAGGTATCCCACCAGAGGGAATCGGTTCCTAAGAGCCAGCTCATGCATCAAGGACAGGTTCTGGTCCCATGCTAGGGGCCCCACAAAAGATCAAGCCATGTAACTGTTACCCACATGTAGAGGGCCTAGGTCATCTTGATAGATTTTTTTGTGTGTGTGATGAATATGAAATGTCCTTCTCCACCTCTTTTGATTAATTTTAGTCTGAAGTCTATTTTATTAGATATTAGGATAGCTACACTAGCTTGGTTCTTAGGTCCATTTGATTGGAAAATCTTTTCCCAACCCTTTACTCTGAGGTAACATCTGTCTTTAACATTGAAATTTGTTTCTTGTATGCAGCAGAAGGATGGATCCTGTTCTCATATCCAGTCTTCTAGCCTTTGTCTTTTTATTGGTGAATTGATTCCATTGATATTAAGAGATGTATTGGCCAGTGATTGTTAATTCGTGTTATTTTCTGGTTTTGGTAGTGGTAGTGTGGGGGGGTCCATTCTTCGGGTTTTGCTGTTCTGAGATTATCTATTGCCTGTGTTTTCATGGATGTAAGAGTTCCTTGGGTTGGAGTTTTCCTTTTAGTACTTTCTGCAGGCCTAGATTTGTGGATGGGTATTGTTTAAATCTTGTTTTATCATGAAATATCTTGCTTTTTCCATCTACAATGATTGAAAGTTTTACTGAGTATAGGAGTCTGGGCTGGCATCCACAGTTCCTTAGTGTCTATAAAGCAATTGTATAGAACCTTTTGATTTTTATAGTCTCCTTTGAGAAGTCGGGTATAATCCTGATAGGTCTGCTTTTTTACATTACTTGGCCTTTTCCTTTGCAGCTCTTAAAATTCTTATTCGGTATGTTTAGTGTTTTGATTATTGTGTGGCAAGGGGACTTTTTTTGTTTCAGCCTATTTAGTGTTCTGTAAGCTCCTTGTACCCTTATAAGCATGTCCTTCTTTAGACTGGGAAAGTTTTCTTCTATGATTTGGCTGCACATGTGCCTTTGAGCTGGTATTCTTCTCCTTCTTCTTTCCCTATTGCTCTTAGGTTTGGTTCTTCCATGGTGTCCCAGATTTCCTAGATGTCTTGCATTAGGAATTTATTGGGTTTAACATTTTCTTTGACTGATTAATCTATTTCCTCTATCGTATCTTCAACGCCTGAGATTCTCTCTTCCAACTCCTGTATTCTGTTGGTGATACTTCATCTGTAGTTCCTGGTTGCTTCCCCAGATTTTCTGTTTCAATAATGCCCTCAGTTTGTATTTTTTTTTATTGTTTCTATTTCAGTTTTAAGTCGAGCCATTTCCTTCACTTGTTTGATTGTTTTATTTTTCCTTGACTTTCTTTGCTTTCTTTAAGAGATTTATTGATTTCTTTGAATTTTTTGTTTGTCTTTTCTTCAGCTTCTTTAAGGAAATTTATTATTTCCTCTTTAAGGGCCTCTATCAAAAAAGAGCCTCTATCATCTTCATAAAGTAATTTTTTGGTTTGCATTCTTGTGTTTCAACTTCATCAGAATACTCAGGTCTTGCTGCTGTTGTAGGAGCCCTGAGTTCTGGTGATACCATATTGCTGTTTTGGTCCCTGAATGTATTCTTACACCATTGTATTCTTTACTCATTTTTTCTTCCAGCTGGTGTGACTTATGCCTATGCCTGTTCTTTCAACTACTGTGGTTTATACCAGTGCCTATGTAGTCTGCTATTTTTCCAACTGGTGTGGTTTGTACCTCTGCCTATGTCATCTGCTGGGGTTGCAGAGGAGGCCTGGCCATGGGGAGGATGTTCAGGTGCATGGGGTTGAACAGCAGACGGAGTGGGTCTTGGTGGGACAGAGTCCAGTGCTTGGCAGGGGTGGGGGAACAGCCTTGAGGCAGGTCTCTCATCTGCCCCCAGGCTGGTGGAGACTGGACCAGAGCAGTAGATTTCCACCAGAGGTCTAGTGATTTTATTTATTTATTTGTTTGTTTCTTTGTTTGTTAATCTCTTATCCAGCAACTTCACTGACATCATTTATCAGCTGTTGTAGTTCCCTGGTGGAATTTTTCATATAAAAATTTCAGGTTTTATGTCAATTAGTATATCTTCTGCAAATAATGATACACTGACTTTTCATTTCCAATTAGTATATCCTTGATTTCCTTCAGTTGTCTTACTGCTCTAGCTAGATTTTCAAGTACCATATTGAATAGATATGGAGAAAATGGACAACCTTGCCTTTTTTCTAATTGTGGTGGAATAGCTTTCTGTTTCTTTCCATTTAATTTGATGTTGGCTATAGACTTGGTGTAAATTGCTTGTATTATGCTTAGGTATATATGTTCCTTGTATCCCAAATCTCTCCAGGACTTTTATCATGAAGGGTTACTGTATATTGTCAAAGGCCTTTTCTGTATCTAATGAAAGATCATGCTAGGTTTTTTCTTTCAGTTAGTTTATATGATGGATTGCATTTACTGATTTTCATATATTGAACTATACCTGAATCTCTCTCTGAGATGAAACCTACTTGATCATGGTGGATGTTCTTCTTGATTTGTTCTTGGATTCGGTGTGTAAATATTTTATTGAGTATCTTATTTTATTCGCATCTATGTTCATAAGACAAATAGATCTATAATTGTCTTTCTTTGTTGAGTCCTTCGTGACTTTGGAATCAGGGTAACTGTGGCATCATAAAATGAATTGGCAATGTTCTTTCTGTTTATATTTTGTAAAATAATTAAAGGAGTATTGGCCTTTTATATTCTGGTATAATTCTAATTATATAATTATAACCCTTTTATATTCTGGTATAATTCTGCACTAAAGCCATCTTGCTCTGGTCTTTTGTGTATTTGGGATTCCTTTAATGACTATTTCTATTTTACTAGGGTTAAAAGTCTATTTAAATTGTTTATCTGATTTTGGTTTATTTTGGCAAATGGTACCTATCAAGAAAACTATCCTTCAGTCAAGGGGCATTTAGGTTGTTTCCAGGTTATGGCTATGACAAATAATACTGCTATGAACATAGTTGAGCACATGTCCTTGTGGTATGATTGAGCATCCTTTGGGTATATAGATACCTAAAAGCAATATTGCTGGGTCTTAAGGTAGGTTGTTTCCTAATTTTGTGAGAAATTGTCATACTGCTTTCCAAAGTGACTATACCAGTATGCACTCCCACCAGCAATGCAGGAGTGTTCCCTCTACCTCACAACCTCTCCAGCATAAGCTGTCATCAGTGTTTTTGATCTTGACCATTCTTANACATAGTTGAGCACATGTCCTTGTGGTATGATTGAGCATCCTTTGGGTATATAGATACCTAAAAGCAATATTGCTGGGTCTTAAGGTAGGTTGTTTCCTAATTTTGTGAGAAATTGTCATACTGCTTTCCAAAGTGACTATACCAGTATGCACTCCCACCAGCAATGCAGGAGTGTTCCCTCTACCTCACAACCTCTCCAGCATAAGCTGTCATCAGTGTTTTTGATCTTGACCATTCTTACAGGTATAATATGGAACTTCAGAATTATTTTGATTTGCATTTATCTGATGGCTAAGGATGTTGAACATTTCCTTAAGTGTCTTTCAGTCATTTTAGAATCATTTGTTGAAAGTTCTCTGTTTAGGTTTGTACCCCATTTTTTATTGGATTATTTTTTCTTTTGATGACCAAATTCTTGAGTTCTTTGTATATTTTGGAGATCAGTTTTCTGTCCCATGTGGGGTTGGTGAAGACCTTTTCCTATAATGTAGGCTGCCATTTGTCTTGTTGACTATGTCCTTTGCTTTATAGAAGCTTCTCAGTTTCAGGAAGTGCCATTTATTAATTGTTTCTCTCAGTTTCTGTGTTACTGGGGAAATCACTTAAATGTTCCTTGACCAAAGAATGGATAAAGAAGATGTGGTACATTTACAAAATGGAGTACTACACAGCAGAAGAAAATAGTGGTATCTTGAAATCTGTGGGCAAATGGATGGATCTAGAAAACATCATATTGAGTGAGCCAACGCAGATCCAGAAAGACAAATATAATATGCACTCAGTCATAAGTAACTTTTAGATATAAAAAGCAAAGAAAAACCAGTCTACAATTGGCAATCCCAGAGAACCTAGACAACAAAGAGAACCCTAAGAGAGACATACATAGATCTAATCTACATGAGAAGTAGAAAAAGACAAGATCTCCTGAGTAAATTGGGATCATGGGGATCATGGAAGAGGTTAGAAAGAGAAGGGGGAGGAAGGAAGGGGAACAGAGAAAAATATAATAAAAACAATTTAAAAAATAAAAATAAATAAAGCAAGTTCAAGGCCAAAAAAAGAAAGAAAACTATTCATTTCTTTTAGATTTTCTAATTTAGTGGAGTATATGTTTTTAAAGTATGTCCTTATGATTCTTTGGATTTCCTCTGAGTGTGTTACTATATCCCTATTTTCATTTCTTTTTGGTGATTTGGATATTTGCTCTCTGTCCTTTAGTTTACTTATATAAAATTAATCTATCTTGGTTTTCTCAAAGAACCAACTCTGTGTTTCATTGATTCTTTGTATTCTCTTTCTATTTTAATGATTTCAGCTCTCAGTTTGATTATTTCTTGCCATCTTCTCCTCTTAAGTGTGCTTCTTTTTCTTCTAGAGCTTTCAGATATGCTGTTAAGTTGCTAGTGTGATAACTCTCATTTTTTTTAAATGTAGACACTTAGTGCTATGAACTTTCCTCTTAGCGTCACTTTCATTGTGTCCCATAAGTTTGGGAATGCTGGGTACTTATTTTTCATTGAATTCTAGAAACTTCAATTTCTTTATTTCAGTCCTGACCTATTATTTATTCAGTAGAGTTATTCCCTTTCCAGGAATCCGTTAACTTTCTGTTGTTTTTGTTATTGATATCCAACTTTAATCTGTGGTCGTCTGATAGGATGCGGGGAATTATTTCAAGTTTCTTATATCTATTTAGACTTGCTTTGTGTTCCAGTATCTGATCAGTTTTGGAGAACGTTGCATGATGTGCAGGAAAGAAGGTATATTCTTTTGTGTTTGAATGAAATGTTCTATAGATATCTGTTGGATCCATTTGGTTTATAACATCTATTAACTCCAGTACTTCTGTTCAGTTTTTCTCTGGATGACCTGTTCATTAGTGAGAATGGGGTATTGAATTTTCCCATTTTCAATGTGTAAAGGTTAATATGTGAGCTAAGCTATAATAGAATGTAACAAGTCTCTCTGACTCACCAGTCAGCTCCCAAATAATGACATGGAGACTTCTTATTAATTATGGAAGCTCAGCCTACAGCTTAAGCTTGTTCCTAATTAGTTCTTACAAGTTAAATTAACCCATTTCTGTTTATCTACATCCTGCCACATGGCTCATTGCTATTACCTCTCTTATCCTGCATGCCTTGCTTTCTCCATGTTTAGGTGGTGACTCTACCTTTCTTCTTCCCAGAGTTCTCTTTCTGCCCAAAAGTCCCATCTTTTCCTCCTGCCTAGCTATTGACTGTTCAGCTTTTTATTACACCAATCAGAGCAATACATAGTCACACAGTGCACAAATATCCCACAATAGTGATGTTTCTTTTATAAAAGTGGGTACCTTGTAGTTGGTGCATAGATGTTAAGAACTGAAATGACATCTTGGTAGTTTTTCCTTTGATGAGTATGAAGTGTCCTTCCCTGTCACTTTTAATTTGTTTTGGTTTGAAGTCTATTTTGTTAGATAACAGAATAACTACACCAGCTTACTTCTTAGGTCCATGTGCTTGAAATTTCTTTCTCCAACCTTTTACCCTGAGGTAATTGTGGGGGCCAGCTATGATAAGCTAAGTACAGGCAGGTCACCCAAAGGAAGTTCTTTACTTCCAACCATTATCACCTGCCAGAGTAGAACTCTGGCCCTTGATAAATTTAATAAGAGGCCTGAGTCTCAGTAGTTTACCCTGAAGCAATACCTGGTAGCAGGAAAGAACCACAAGCTGAGATAACCCAACCCCCACCCAAGAGCAGACCACTCAAAGGAAATGCCTAACATTCCAACCGCTGTAGATTGGATCACCTGCCAATGCACCTCACCAGGACACCCCTAGACAAATGCCAGCCAATCAGGTGTCCTGAAGCTCAGAGACCCCTCACCCCCACCTTTACTACTATAAAAACCCAATTCTAATTGANTGAAGCAATACCTGGTAGCAGGAAAGAACCACAAGCTGAGATAACCCAACCCCCACCCAAGAGCAGACCACTCAAAGGAAATGCCTAACATTCCAACCGCTGTAGATTGGATCACCTGCCAATGCACCTCACCAGGACACCCCTAGACAAATGCCAGCCAATCAGGTGTCCTGAAGCTCAGAGACCCCTCACCCCCACCTTTACTACTATAAAAACCCAATTCTAATTGAGCTCAGGGCTCTCATGTTATTCTAATACGTTGGACATGCAGAGAGACCGAGTTTGCAAACTTGATTAAAATAAGGTTGTTTGCTTTTACACATATGGGACTTGGTTTCCTTGTTGGCCTTGAGGGGACTTTCCGAATTTGGGCATAACAGCAACGCTTATCCTTGAGATTGAGTTGTGTTTCTTATATGAAGCAAAAACATGGATGCTGTTTTAGCACCCATCATGTAAGTCTGTGTCTTTTTATTGAGGAATTGAGACTATTGATATTAAGAGATATTGATGACCAATGATTCTTGTTATTTTGTTGTTGCTGGTAGTGGGAGTAGTGTGTGTGTGTGTGTGTGTGTGTGTGCGTTCCTTTTCTTTAGTTTTGCTTGTGTGAGATTATTTAGTTCCTTTGTTTTAATGTATATAGTTAGCCTCTTTGGAGTGTTCTTTCTTGTACATTCTATAATAGGGCTGGATTTATGGGTAGCTATTATTTAAATTTGACTATATCATGGGATATCTTAGATTCTCTGTCTATAGTGATTGAAAGTTTTGCTGAGTATAATAAACTGGCTTGGCATTCATGGTCTTTTAGCATCTGTAGCCCATCTGTCCAATTCCTTCTGGTTTTTAGAATCTCCATTGAGAAGTTAGGTATAATTCTAATAGGTCTGCATTTATATGTTACGTGGCCTTTTCTCCTTGAGATTTGTAATATTCTTTATTTGTTCTTTATATTTAGTGTTTGATTTTTAAATGGGGGGACATTCTTTTCCAGTTCATTCTATTTGTCATTCTGTATGCTTTTTATAACTATAAACATCTCCTTTAGGTTAGAAAAGTTTTCTAACATGATTTTGTTGAAAATACTTTCTGGG
Source organism: Ellobius talpinus (assembly GCA_001685095.1). Lineage (NCBI taxonomy): Eukaryota > Metazoa > Chordata > Mammalia > Rodentia > Cricetidae > Ellobius > Ellobius talpinus. The sequence goes on along the minus strand of LOJH01024191.1, from coordinate 24,096 downwards.
CCTTTCAGCAGGGATTCTTCTTATATTCCTATCATTCCTAGTTTGGTTTTTTCACATTGTCCCAGATTCCCTGTATATTTTGTGTCAGGAATATTTTAGATTTAACATTTCCTGTGACTGATCTATTTAGTCTGTTCTATCTTCAAAACCTGAGATTCTTTCTTCTATCTCTTGTTTTCTATTAGTGCAACTTGTCTCTGTATTTCCTGCTTAATTTCCTATTTTTTTTCATTTTCAGAGTTTTCTTGGTTTGTGTTTTCTATTTCGATTTTCAGATGGTGAACAATTTCATTCATTTCCTTCAACTGTTCTTTCTTGTCTTTCTTGAAGAAATTTATTCATTTCCTCTTTAGGACATCGATCATCTTCATATAGTTTGTTTTAAATGTCCTTTTCTTATGCCTTAGCTATGTTGTGATATTCAGGGTCTGCTGTGGTAGGATACATGGGCTCTAGTAAAGACCTATTGCCTGGGCTGTTATTTTGTTCCTATGCTTGTATCTGGGCATCTGGGTTTGTGGTGCTTATAGGTCTGGGTGTTGATTTCTTGATTTGTCTTTGTCAGGTAGGTGTTTTGTTCTTTGGTTTCTGTTTCTTCTCTGGATTTTGAGAGAGTGTGATGGCTGTGTGTTGCCTGTTTTATGCTCCTGCTTGGCTGGTGTGTTCAGAGGGACTGCAGGAGGACTGTGGAGGTGGGATGCAGTGACAAGTGGGGGCAGGGAGCTCTGGAGGGGATGGTCCTTGGGATTCTCAGGAGATGTCAGCAGGGGGAAGCTGTAGAAGACTGAGGGATCACAGAGATAGTGCAGAAACTTTGTAAAACCACCTGGGGTTTTGGCAGTTGTGACAGAGTTTTGCAGGGAGCATGTGCTTGAGATGGCAGCTTGGATACAGAGATCAGTGCGGGGAGGGAGGTGGGGGATGGCATGGGGAACCACCAAAGGTAGGCTGCAGCTGCTGTTCTAATTTAGCATTAGGGGGCAGTCTAGTTTAGCGTTAGGATTGGGCCAAGGGAGAGAGAGAAGAAAAAGTCTGTGAGTCGACTTCTTGGTATTCCGGCCCTCTGACCTATGTGGCCTGCAGTTGAGCAGGGGGTGTCTGTAATTCCTTTAGCCACCCATAAGGCTGCACTTCCGGTTCGGAGGCCAGCATACATACCCCAGGTGCACATGCATGAGTCGCCCGCTATCTGCATCACCAGCGTTTGAAGTAGAAGCCCCCGTGCACAGGCGCAGGGCGTAGGCGGAAACCCGTCATCAGCGTCTGACGTGGGCATGTCTTTCCCCCTCATGCGCATGTGCTGGGAAACCTTTAAAAGCTAAAGGCGCCATTCCCACTACTTCTCTATCACCCCTCTGTTCACTATTTCTCGCGGGCCCATCCGCACAGATCTTTTAATAAACTTATACACGTGGGTTCCTTTGTGTCTCGTGCTCTCTCCCCATCTCCACAGAACATTTTTAGTG
>LOJH01024191.1:5329-15564 GCA_001685095.1 Ellobius talpinus | reverse complement strand
TTTGTGTATATGTACAGCATACTATTTGTGTATATGTACAGCATACTATCGGTATACTAGTATATGAAAGGCCATACGTCCATCTCCAGCACTCACTTTATTCTGTATGGGTCAGAGAGCAAAGCAGAATAAAATACACTTGGTGTGGGTTAGTTTCAAGTTTAGTTTTCCTTTAAACTCCTATTTTATGAGTTATGTGGACAAAGGCCTGAAATACTAAATATATCAGTGAAAATGGTTCAGCATCTCTGCAATTGCTTGCTCTGCAATCATGAGTACTAGGGAAATTGAGACCCTGAATCTTCCTTAACTGCTCTTTTGCCTTATTGTTTTGAGACAGGGTCCCTTAGCCAAACCCACAGCTCACCTATACAGCTAGTCTCACTAGCCAGCTTGCTCTGGGGAATCTCCCTTCTCTGAAAAGGCTGGAGTTTACAGAAGGGTAAAAGCCATTTGCATGAGCTCAGGGGATTAAAACCCATTTGGTCCTCCTGCTTGCATAGCATGCATCCTAAAAACTGAGCTGTCTCTCCCAGCTCCATAATTCAAACCATTGGCATTTGCTCTTCGTGTCTGTGTATTAATTCATGGTGTACAAAGATAAATCTGTAGAGAGAAAAATTATTTGTCCCTGAACTTCCATATCTAACAATGAGCTGCCAACTTAGTCTCTGCTGAGCCTGATAGTAAATATCTTCATATTTGACACCATAAGGTGTGTGACAACTTTGCAGTTCTGTCTGTAGCTGTAGTTTGAAAACAGCCATAAGTTGTGCTTAAATTAAAGATAGAGAGTGTATTTTAATAAAACTTTCTTAATAAACAAGTTGTGGCCAGAGATTGCAGCATATCCTCTCTGTGTTGAACATCCTTTCCTTTTTCAGCTTTGTAGAAACAATGGCAAGGGTTTCTAGTACTGGAGTGCTTCGTTCATGATTCTTTTTGTCTGCAATAAAATTCTACAATTCCATCTGTTGGGAGAGAAAACGGATAGACAAAAGGTGACAATTCAGTTCTGGGGCTTCTCTTTTTTTCTTCAAAAGCCACATGGGAGTTGTTTAGGTTCTCAACCTACTTGGAGGATTTGCTGAAGTAGCCCGTCTTCATCAAATGCACACGCCATGGAATTTGTCACCTCTGGAGTTCATCAGTGGTGGTCCTTGACTTTTAGTCTGGTCTTCAAGACATTTCCAAAACTCAAAATTGGTTCAACCTGGAGTCACTGAGTTTTTATTTTGGTCCCACTGGAAGCAGGATCTGTTCAAGTACAGAACATTCCTGGCCATTTCAATGAGCAACAATGATGTGCTTAGTTACCCTGATGCAACTCTACGTGTGTGGTAGGGAGCATGGCGCCAATTTCTCTAGACTTGCCAGAAATGTGTGAAGGCTAATTTTGTTCTCATTACTGCAACACAGCATTAATTTATGCTACAATTTTATTTAATGTATACAGAGCCTGGCACTAGCATAACCTTGCACCCTGGCTGTTTAACACAAGTGGAATTATCAACTGGAAAGTTGAATAGACTTTATTGTGAAAGAACTGTATGGATGGATAGGCTCCAGAAAATCTAATTTCAAGAACCTTACAAAACATAAAATCCAAACCAGGTTTACATTAAGAGAAGTATGAGTCAAAATAAATATTGCATATGACTTTCTATATAATATTCTTTAATATTAGACAAACAATGGAGAATTATGAAAATAAAATATTATTATAACAGTGTAATTTCTCGATATTTGATTTTAGCCACATATCAAAATAAAAAGTACATATTTCTAAAATTAAAAATATTTGGCTTTCATCCACTCAGTTTCTACTGGATAATTTTCACAAGCATGAAATAGCCTTGAATATCTACTATTTTGAAAATTGGCCTCCTGAATATGCACGAAGGGTTATTCCTCTACCTCCATTCTTCTTTAACTATGTTATTTGAAAAATAATAATTTTAATTATTTTCCCATTTATTACAACCTTTCTTCAAGTTATTGTGACCCAGCTAGTTTCTCCATCAGGCCCTGAAGCTGCTTTTATAGAGGTCACTGGGAAATTCACTTTAGATGAGCCAACTGAAGAATTTTCGTCATTCGCAAGCCATCCTCATCCTTGAAGCACACTCTTCCATGATATCTGTAACTCTAAGTTCACTTCCCTCATGTTGTAAAACTTCCTCTTCTGACCTGTTAAATACATCCTTGGGTCTCAGCCCTCACGGGCTCCTTCTTTACTTCCGCTAGCACCGTGTCCAGGTTTGTATCTATGGTTTCAGACCTTAACACTTAGGCTGGATTTCTCTGTTGAGTCCCCAGGCTGTGTGCTTTCTAGACGTTACTGTTTGGTGAGTCTCTGAGCATTTTAAACATAGTACGTATGAAACAGGAATTACCTTTACTTCTATAACTAGCTTTTCCCCTTGTTTTTCTCTTTCTCGGTCAAAGATTTTAATATCCAACCAGTTTTCTAAGACTGTCACTAAAGACTTTCCTTATTTCAATCTTTTATTCGCATAATTGGTCAAAAGTCAAATTTATGGTGCAGCTTCGAGTTTGATGGCAGAACAGTTGCCGAGCATGCATGATGCCCTGGGTTCTATTCCTAGCAACACACACATAAAATACTGTTTGTTTAAAAAACCCTCCTAAAGATTTTTTAGGATTAATCTCTTTTCCCATCAGCTCTACTACCACTATGCTATTCTAACTCTACTGGGCTTTCATTTCCTAAAGACCATTCTCCCCAACATAGCACTCTATTATTGAGAACAACTGAAGCGTTGTTATATCATGTCAGTGACTTTCTGTTCTTCAAAGCTCACAGATGACTCATACAAATCATTCATACCTACCTAGATGTGACTGTCCTGACAGGGACAAATATAATCTAAAAAGCTTATATATCTCCCTTGGACTACCAGGAAAAAAAAGGTCATAAAAAATTGGAATTTGGACTGGAGAGATGGTCAACAGTTCAGTACCCTGCTGCTCTTCCATGGAACCAAAATTCATTTCCCACATGGTGGCTCCCAACTGTCTTTAAATCAGTTCTAGGGCATCTTAGGACTGCTTCTAGCCACCAAGGGTACCAAGCAAGCTCAAGACACAAAGACATATGTATAGACAAACCATTTATACACATTTAAAATTGTTTAATGTGTAAGACTTCGAAATTTCTGAAGGAATCTCATTTTCAGAGAAAGAAAAGTTTGAAGCCTGGGTCTAGCCAGAGAAGAAACTTATCCCTCAAGAAGAAATGTCCAAAAAGTCCTGAAATTTGTTAGATCATCTTCCGGGAGAGATTTCTAGTCTGTCTGAAACAATGACGGGTCAGGCAGTAATGAGTGAGAACACACCTTGATCAGTACTGCTTACATATCAGACCCCTTTGTGTACGCCTGACCCTGGTGACTAACCCAGAAGGTGGCTAGGATTGCTTCTCTTCCTAAGTGCTCACATTGGATAAATCTGCTTTTCACTATTCCTTGTCCTGTTGAGATCGCATGTCTGGGACTAGCTTGTTAGGACTGCCAAGACCAAGTCTCTGATCCTAACATGACATATAAGAAGTCTTTTACTTCTTATACCTTGCACATCAAGTTCCACCCATTTAGAGCCATTTGTGGAGATCCATTCATGAAGTTTAGTTTTAAATAAGGAATACATAATTAAGCAGCCCTGGTCAGGATGTGGTCCTGTCCATCATCCTTGTCCCTGCTCCAGGCTCTTCTGCAAAGTGTCTGACAAGTTGTCAGGGCTGTGTGAAATCCCTTTCCTAAGACAAATTCCCTCTCTGCTTGGCACTAGTCTTCAGAATGTTCTTTTCTCCAGCAAGAGATTGTTGGGGGAAAATTTTTTCTTGGGCACATTATTTAAACAGAGGAGGATATGTCTGCTTAGAATATTTTTTCCTTGCCGGAATGTCAAAGGGTTTATGTTTTCCCGCTCTCAGTACTGAGGTGAAATATGCTTCTGACTGAAAGATAAAAAGGTTCATGAACAGTATATGAACAGAAGCAAGAGTTTGAACACTTTCAGGTATTATCAGAGTGTATTTGAAACAGTTCTCTATACACTTTTGGCTTTAGTTCCTTTTAGAAAGCCTAATACACATGAATAAATGTTTAAAAATAAATTATTTTATGGGTGTACTCTTTAAGATACTGTTTTAGTTAGGGTCACTTTTGATTTGATGAAACACCATTACCAAAGCAACTTGGGGAGGAAAGAATTTATTTCCCTCACAGTTTTATCTAAAATTTTGTCATCAAAAGCAGGAAACTTAAGCAGGGCAGGGAGCTGGAGGCAGGAGCGGATGCAGAGTTCATGGAGGAGGGCTGTTTACTGGCTTGGTCCTCATGTCTTGCTCAACCTGCCTTCCTATAGAACCCAGAATCACCACCCCAGGGATGACACTACCCACCATGGGCTGGGCTCTCCCATCAATCACTAATGAAGAAAACACCCTACAGGCTTGCCTAATGCCCAATTATATGGAGACATCTTCTCAACTGTGCCTCCCTCCTCTCAGATGACTTTAGCTTGTGTCAAGTTGACATAAAACTAGCTATACAGATGCCAGTTTGCAACACCTTTTAATTATTACCATACACAACTCGGAGTACACAGTGTTGAGGCATTTTGAATTATTTTTGCTGGAAGAGAATAACCATGATACAATTAGGAACATGGAAACACAAACCTGGAAAAGAAACCAAACGATGCTTTTAGTTTGGAATATGTCAGTTTAAGTATTTTCCTGAACCTTTATAAGATATATATAATGCAATAAGGACGTAACTACATTAAGCATATAGAGGAACCAGCAACACTTAGTATTATTATACGGGAGACCTAAAGAACTTCATTATTATTATTATTACCATCATCATTATTATTATTATCATCCTCATATTAACTCAACTTCTACTTTTGAAGCAAAACTTAGAATCTTTGACTCAAAGGACAATATATGTACTGCAGATTACTAAACTGAACATTTTAGATATTTTTAGCTGAGTGAGGTGGTGTCCACCTTTAATCTCAGCATTTGGGAGGTAGAGGCAAGCAAATCTCTGTGAGTTGAAGGGTATCCCAGTCTACAAATCAAGTTCCAGGCCAGCCAGGGTCACACAGTGAGGCCTTGTCTCAAAAAATAATAATACTAATATTAATAAAAATTTTCGTTGCCTTGCAAATTTAGGGAACAGTGCTGGTTTCATTTTCTGATATGCAAATAAAGTTCAGGCATATAATAACAAGATACTTATTCTGTTTAAATAAATATATATTGGTCAGGTGTGCAAATGGCAAGATTGTTTAAATAATGGGATTTTCATTGGAATTATACCATCTAAAAATAGCATAAATGCGAAAAGAATTTCATTGGTTGTTACAAAGTTTGTATAAAATATATTGGTCACTCTGCACATATTAAACTTTGCATCTTTAACTCTGAAAACATTTGTACAATATTTAAATTTAGACACACAACTCTCTACAGATGTATATCATAGATGCATCAGGCATTAAGTGTACAAAAAGAAATGCATTAAAATAATTGCTCACAAAATGGCCCTCTAGGAGACTCGAGCACAGAGTCAGAAATGAACCTTGATTTTGTTAAGATAGTTTTCCAAAGAGCTAAAACCTTACAAAATCAATATAAAAGAAACAATGCTTTTTAATTAACATTTTTATTAAAATGATAATTATCTTAGAAAAATGTAAAATCCTGAGAACTTTATAGTATATATACACAAAATTGATATTAAAATGAATAGCTTAATATTATTTACAATGAAAGTATTATCTTTTAGCAATTATCTCAATAGCAAAATTAGTCCTTGTCAACAATGATAAACTGTATGCATATTTCATACGAATGAGCTTAGAAACTATGTAAAAGTATACCTACATATAGAACAATTCTAAAATTAACTTTCTATATACATCTGAATTTGTCCAGCAAAAATTTTAGAATTTTTCTCAGCATTAAACAAAGGTACATTTAAGTTATCTGTCTTTTAAATTCATGGACAAGAATTTTTCCCCTTGATTTCAGTTTCCAGAATTAACATTTGAAAGTGTCAAACCCAAACTCTCCCACCAAGAAAAGAAAGCTCTGAAGTAACACTATAATGATGTCTGACTGATTTAAAATCCTAGAGAAGACATATTTTTTCTGCCTCAAATTCTACAGTTACCTGTTTTAATTGCTGCATTTTAACTAACTGCTTTTCCAAAGAAATGAGAAACAGCCCTTATTTTTTAATGGAGTCCAAAAATCATCCCTAAAGCACATACTCATGCATGCGTGCACATGCACACATGCGCACACACTCACAAAGAGAAAGAGAGAGAGATGATTTTGCTGCAAAATGAAGCTGACAGAGGTGTGGCTTGCTACTCAGTTGTTTTCACAACCCTAAAAGCAGATTAGATTAGATTTAGCCACATGCTACTTCAGACATAAAAATTTGTAAAACTCTACTTAGCTAGAATTCTCTCTGGAAGCAAGAAGATTATTACAAATTTAGTATTTACCATGGTTTCACAAATCTCATTTGACACATTCTCAACACACTTGTTTCTCTGACTCAATTGGTTCAACAGAACCCCAATGGCTTAAAGAGCCCCCGAAGACCAATAAGTTTCAGTTTTCTCATCTTATGGCAGATGCCCAATTAGTTTGGCAGAACTGCAAATTTGACCAAAGTACTTCAGATTAACAAGGGCTGTCATATTGTACACATGATGTAATCTTCCAAATAGTTGCATGGAACCAAAACAGCGTAGAACTCTGAAAGACAAAGCCAGTCACCAAGTGGCAGTCACAAAAAAGCAACTTAGAAAGAACACAAACATTTGAAGTGAGAGGTGAAGAAACCAGCTATCAGTTGAAGCTTGAGGATGACAGAGGGGAAACTTGCCAGTGCCCAGTTATCTTGAGTCCAAACTAAAGTCCAAGTAGTCATTTCTTTGTTTTATCAAACGGAGGCAAAAATAAGCTGATGTGAGCAGAAGTGGGAAGATAAGAAAAAGTCCCTGGAATCAAATTATTCTGGCAGCTGTGTGGGACCATTCACTCTTTCCTCTCCATTTGAGGTCAATGTGCTGGGAGTGGCTGAAACCCACAATGCATCTTTTCTCCTGTCATGCTTGCCAAAGCCATTACAAGAGCTGTTGGAGGCCTTGGCCCTGACCTCTATAGCAAGTCAAGCTTAGCCACCATCCTTGATATGCTAATTGAAAAGACAAATAATTCAGTGTGGTCCAATTGCGAAGAGGAACACAAGCCCAATGGCCCTTCAAATCTATATGTGGGGTCCTAACACAAGATCTGGGTTTTAGTAAAGGACAAGAGGTGTTTGCAATTGTGCGATCTTATTCATGGTGTGGCCTTACCCATCCTCATCTTAGCTCCATCCTCTCCTGCAAGGTGATCTAACAATTATTAAGTTATCGGAATGTTGTGAAATCTCTTTCCAGAATCAAGCTCCCCTCTTCCCCCTCCTTGTCTTAACTCCATCCTCTCCTGTAAGGTGATCAAACAACTAGTAAGTTATCAGAATGGTGTGAAATCTCTTCCCAAGTGCCCCTCTAGCTCATACCAGGTTTCAACCTTTTTGTTCTCTGAACCTGAGGTTTCTACAGAAATCTGTTTCTAGAGACCTACTGTTTCAACAGTCTAATTGCCAAAGGCGGGGCCACAAATGATGATACCGGAGAAATCAAGGTCCCCTCTTGGAGTTCTAAGTCTTTTTAAGAATTTTAAAATGGAGTCAAAGAGATGTTTGGGGACAAATTTATTAGAGTATAGAAGAAAAATCACGGGGCAGGCCAGGTATAATTCTTTGCACCCATCTGGAGGGGAAACAGAGAAAAGAAAGAGAAAAAGCCATGCTGTTTGAGTTAAAATAGCATGGAGGTCAGCCACATGATGGACAAGCAGCCTCATTGCTGGGAGGAGAACATTACAGAGAGGATGAAAAGGCCCAGGGCACCAAAGAAATCAGACTGGCTCTGGCCAACATCTTAAAGAAAGAAGAAAAGATACACCATTTGGTAGACAGATCCAACAGAGCTTCGTGGTGCCTCATAGGGACTGTAAAAGGAATAAAAATTCCTGGAGAGAAGAGTACATTATCCCATTGACGGGCTAATTACTCCTCTGATCTTTTTAGCATGACTTAAAGTGAACCCACCTTCCCAAGAGTGGTCCCTTAGGCAAGTAGTTCCCGGTATGATTGGATGAACTCTGAAGGGAGGAAGAAGACCTGGTCCGTGTCTCTCCCCAGAAAAGGTAGTATCTGCTTAGAATACATTCATTCCTGACCAGATAATTATATATCACATCTCTGAAATTCTTTGTTGACCTAGTCTCATCTCTTAGGTGGACTAAATGTTCCTTCCGTGAACACCCGTGCCATCACCATATTGTCTGTCAAATTAAATATACACTTTATTTCTGGTTTAATGATCATTTTCCTGCTAAACTTCAAGCTTCACAGCATCAAGGGACGTGATTTATGTTTGCTAGATGATAATATTTGAACCAGTGTCAGTTTTCATAAAGTTGGTACCTTAATAAAAAAAAGCAGATATGAAACGAACAGATTAAATGGTACTATCACTAAGAAAATTTGCATTAAATAAAGTGATGTTTGAAGCCCAGAGTCTTGGTCCCTGAGGAGTATGTAATTAAGAAATGAGCATGATGTATAGCATTTGATTTTTTTATACTTCTGATATATTTTTTTTCAAATAAGTACAGTATGATCTTGAATTCACAGATATCCACCTGCCTCTGGCTCCCGAGTGATGGGATTAAAGGCGTGCACCACCACCACCTAGCTCCCAAATAGAAATTTTAAAGAGCTCTGATTCTTTCAAAATCTTGGAAAAACTATCAATATTCATAAAATATCAAATTCTTGTCCTTTAAAGTTAACGCTTTTTTAAATGTTACTAAAAGTCAATCAACATTTTAAGGAAGTCCAAGAGTTTTTAATACAAGTATTAGAAGATCATACATTGAGAGTATCCAATTTAATTCCATATAAATCTTAGACACTTATGAGATTTATTCTTTGTAAGCCTACTATAAGTGCAAAATGCATATGACTCATCAAAGATTTTAATATAATCTTTGTAGCACTAAATATGATGTTATTCAAGTGATTAGAACTCATATGTATGCTATCAGTGTTCCTTAAATTGTCTGGTTGGGGATAAGGAGAAGAAAGAATAAAAATTAGACTTTTAAGTTTAACAATTCTGATATTATGTTTCCAATAGCAACCAAAAATTTCTTGAGAATTGTGGCTCATGGCTATATTTAGTGTGTAATCTCAAGGGTAGTTCTGTAAATTTTTAATTAAAAACTATAGACATATTTATACTCTAGACAAATTATGCATGCCATTTATAGATGCAATATTCATTCATAGTGTGTAACATACCTGGTATGTGGGAAGTCTAAGGTTTTGCTTACTCTAGTTCTTTTTGCCTTATGATATTTAAAATCATGGAGATTTTTGTCGTACAAAGATGAATATACATATATCTTAAAACCATAAAAATCATCAAACTTTTCAGTGACATTTCTATTCTGCCAGGTCTGTCAGAGAATCACTTGTATGATTTTATATAGTGTGTATTCAGCTGCATACATAGTTCATATTACACATACCATAAAATACTTTTTGTTATATGTATATATTATAAACAGAACAGTTGAGACTAATGAAAATAGCTACTATAAATATAATATTGCCTTCTGTGAACAATATTGACTTTTATCTTAATAATAATGTATATGTCTACCAAATTTTACACTAATATACATAAAATCTCATTCAATAATTTAGAACAAATTTTCTATCAGCAATATATATATAATTACAATCCTATCATCCCCAAAGCAACAGTGGCTCATCACATCACTGAAAAAAATATATGTATACTTCTTGCAAAGCCCACAAACCATGACTCCATGTGTAGAACCAGCATTTTAATTATTTTCATCCTTCTTAAATTTACATTTTCAGTTTTCCTAAGAAAAACAAGTCTGGATTTTATTTAGCAGTTAACAAAACTCCATTTTAAAAACTTAATTATGCTTTTTGTTATTATATTTATTATAACTGTCTGTCTCTGTCTCTGCCTCTGCTTCTGCGTGTTTGTGTGTGTGTGTGTGTGTGTGTGTGTGTGTGTGTGTGTGTGTGTGT
>LOJH01024190.1:0-19212 GCA_001685095.1 Ellobius talpinus | reverse complement strand
TCCTGTAGCCACACTGATGAATATCTTGCATATCACCATAGAACCTTCAGCTGATTGGCTTTTTTTAACTTAAATTTTCCCTGTCCTTTCATTTTGACTTACCTCTAGCTATTTTAGAGTGTACAGTACAGGAGTGATTTTTCAGAATCCTGGGGGTAGGGATGGCCACTTTCTAACAGAGCCCTATTTACTAAATAAATTTCTACACAACCACCTGTTGTTTGGAAATACAGGCACAAGGCAGTATCCCCTGTGTGCGTACCATTAAACTTGCAGTGTCTTCTATTCTCTAGGCCCTTTTCTATTGTCAGTCTTGATGTAGAGAGTGCTTCTCTTTAATGCGTTTTGGGCAGCTTATATAAGGATACAGTCAGTCCAAATGTTCACCCTTAATGTATCAGTTACCCTTAATGTATCAGTTATATACAATTACATTGTTTTATGAAATATACTACCTCTCTACACAACTGCTGTGCTTTGCTTTTGTTTTGTTTTGCTACTTAGCAATTAGGAAGCCATATCAAGATGCTGAAACAATATAATATATAACTACCTATTTTTACTTGAATTTACAGCACATGGGATAAGTAGGTGCTCACTTAGTAATAATGGCCAGCATGCTTTAGCCTTCAGAATCTGTTTTGTTCTTACGAATCTGCCATTCTTTCTGCAGTTCTGTATTCTTTATCCCAGAGCTGATGAGACTCTTTCGCTGTGGCCTACAGTGCCCTGCATATTGCACAGCTGAGTCTAGGCTGCTTTTCTGCTTCATTTTGCTCCTGACCTGCCCCCCCTCAACACACACACCCCAATGCTATTCCAGGCCTGGCCTCTCATGACCAGAGACTGCTGACTCATCCTGGCCTGTGCCAAGCTGTGCAGTCGCTTAGTGATGTGGACAGGAGTCGAAGGACTAGAATGAGCTCACAGAACTCAGTTCACTTGTTGCTCACGGTACAGTCCAGCATGAGCTGGAAATGTAGGAACCTCAGCCTCCCGAGCAGAAAGAGTAAGTAGATTAAACACAACTGCATCTTCAAGTCCTCAACAAGCAGGGGACGGTGGTGGGTGGGGGCTTGCTTAGCATGGCTCATGGCCGTGGCTAGGGTATTCCGGGTCATCAGGAGTTTCCCTTTGTCCTCTTTTCGCCTCTCCTCCACAGTTGCACCCTTCCCCCCTTCCCTGAACTTCCCTTCTGAAAATGTCCGGATGGTAGAGCAATGATCTGGGCAGAAATGAAATTTTGTTAATAAGCAGCCTCCGCACGAAACCCTGGAACACATACTGCTGAAACTGCTCAGTGTAGCCTGTCTACTGGGAACTCACATGAACTTCCCTACAGAATTCAAGGACACGAGAGAAGCTTCCCTACCTTCCTTCTTGATTCTCTTTTTCTTTCTGTTTTAAGAGAGGTAGTTTCAGGAGACATGGCTGCATTCTGGTGTGGTGCAAAGTTTTCCGTCGGGAGACAATAATGTACATTCCTCTGGCAGGATGGGATACTTTTTATTTTTTTTATTTATTTTTGGTGTGTGTGTTTCTCTTGCTGTTGTTTATTTATAAGACATTTCCTCTCAGTTAGTGGAAGTTAGATCGTAAGAGGCTCCAGTGATTTTCCTTCCACCACCCCCCCTCCCTAATTTCTGTGCTTCAGCACTCTGGAACACTGTGAACTCACCAAACTAATCAGAGCAGGGAGCTTAACAGCCAGGCCTGGACACTCTCAAGAGACTGTGCTGCTTCTCAGCCGTCACTCCCTGGATCAGGAACCACAATCCTGGTGAGTGGTGAGGTTCCAGAATTTGATGTAGCAAGGATTCTATTCTTGGTGTCTCTGAGACAGGCAGGAAATAAAGGGTATTTTAATTTTTTTTTTTTAAAAAGCCTGCCAAACAACCAAACAGTGATGGAGATTTTTAGTGTGTACAGCTGAGCACCCTCTGGACAATGGCAAAACCTAGAGGCTCTGCTCAGGAGCAGCCTGCAGGTATAGGTTTTGTGCTGCCACATAGGACTGTCAGCCTTGACATGCCTAGCAAACATGCTTGTGGGAGGAGGAAGGTAGGTGAGTGACTGGGGCAGGGAGGACGAGCTCAGGGTGGTAGGAGGGGGAAGTGAAAGTGGGAATAATTATTCCTTTGAAGTTTTCCTCTGTTAACTTCTGTTCTGAGTAGCTGTGTCGTGCGCACAGTACTCACATACCTAGCCAAGGCAGAGAGAAAATCTGTAGTAGTTGTAAGCTACAAGAATGTTGCTCGTGCTCTCCCTTTAGAGATCACCTCTTCAAGTCCTGGTCGCTCTTAACTGTTAGGAGCCTCTCCCCATCTGACCTCAGGAAAACATCATGTATCACACCCTATTCTTTATTTCTCTGTATTCATGCTACTGAGCAGAAGAATGCAGTGAGACTCCGTATATGGTTCCAAGGAAATTTATCATCTTGACAAAGGAAACTGATGATTGTCTTCACAATGTTAAACCCAAATATAGTATTGTCCTCAATTTAAGAGACCAACTGAATGGGCTCTGGGAAGTTGTCAAAGGAATGGAATGGGGTAGGGGTGGGGTTGTAGCCTGTCTGATATGTCATAGTCAGTAGGGACCTTCCACATCCTTCTTGGTGATGAATACCCTCTCTGAAAGGGAAATGTAGAATGAGGTTTTGTCTTCTGCTCTCAGGCCCCTACTTTAATTGCTATTCTAAAGATATTCAGTTTTGCTGTGTCTTCTCATCTTTCTGAATTCAAAAATCTGACATGCTCTAAAAGATTGAATGGAAAAAAAAGAGAAAACAAAAACCAAAACAACATGGTAGCTATAAAATTATTTGACTGTGTGGCATCATCTGAAGTAAATTGCTCTTGGAGGGGGAAGGAGTCTTTGATGTTCCCAATATGGTTCTCATAGTCTAAAACTTCCCAGACCCACAGCTCAGCCTAAGGGCCCATTACTCGATGTCCTTAAATATTTGGAAAGAGATGCCACTTCATTGTTTTCACTGTCTTTGCTATTAACAGATTGCTAGTAACATATTACTAGGGCCAAACTGCTTTAATAATAGTTGACTTTACAGATGTGTCTTATATGTCTTTATGTATGTGCGTATATACCTTTGTCCAAACCAGTACAGTGATTCCATGTAAAGTATTGATACTTAACCTTGGAATTTTGTTTGCTGGTTTGGGTGAGTTGGATTTTTAACCACAGAACTCGTGCATGCTCATATGCCCAACTGCCCTGCAGACACCATGTGCTGCTACAATGTCATACGAGGATTTCTCAGTGACCTCTAGAACAAACCCAAGTTCTAGCACAACTCCTGTAGTTTCCAAACCTCATCAAATTCCTTAGCTGACATTGTAAAAGGAAGCTACTTCAATTGAGTTAGGGCCAGAATGGGAAAGCCTCCTGTAGTATAGACTCCATTTCTACTAGCCCATGTTAGTAACTACTGCACTACTTATATGGACAATCTATTGTGAGACATTTTTAATTTATTTGTCATTTTCTAAAATGGTGAACAACAAAATGGTGTTAAAAAACTTTCAAACATGAAGTTGGGTGCTGGTGGCACTGGCCTTTAAATCCAGCACTTAGGAGTCAAAGGGAGGCCGATCTCTGTGAGTTTGAGGCCAGTCTGGTCTACAGAGCAAGTTACAAGACAGCCAGAACTGTTATAGACAGAAACCCTGTCTCAAAAAAACCAATAAGTAAATAAATAAATATTTGAATATGACTGAAGAAATGTACAGAGCTCTTAGTCCATGGCCACCCAGAGCTACCTAGTAGTCGTGACTCTCTCTGCTATGATTCCCAATTGCCCAGACTTGAGAGAGAAACTTAGACTCTGTGGGCTACACTGAAGACAACTGGATCTATTAACACTTGGAGACAGTTTATTCTCAAAAACTATGACTGTACATAAAAAATTCGTAAGCAACTTTAGGCAGAGAGTGTAAACACATTTACCTAACATTATGTCCCAAGAAATTATATTTTATAAATCTAATCTGCCAGAGAGATTTTCTTATAGCTGCTAAGATCTAGAGTTCTATATGGTTATAAAAAATTGTCTTAGTGAGTTGATAAGAAGTTAGAATTTGATTAGTACATATTTTTGTTGGAGGGAAAATGATGTCTTTGCATAAGCTGACATAGCATAGCCATATTCATATTACCTGGCTTTTTCCATTCCTATATAAATAAGCCTTTAATAACATACTATAACTAGTTCAGTTTTTCAGTGTTCATATAGAAGTTTTAATTTCATTAAATTAATGGAGATTCATGTTTTAAAATATATTTTTTCTTGCAAACAAATTTTAGATGGGATCATTTCCTATATGTTATACTCATTTAATTAGGCAGTAACAACTATACACAAGTGAAATCGCTAAATAACCAGATTATGATTGCCTCATTAAGAAATTATTCTATCTTTTCTCATCCTTTTGGCAAAATTAATACTAAATGAAGAAGTTGTTCTATTTGTGCAGAAATGGTTTTTGGTATTTTCTGTGATTCCCTAGGAAAGACACATGGTCTATATGTTATAACAAGTTTTTGGAACATATATATGATTGAGTATGTATGTTAACATATAAATGTATGTATATGTGCAAAACCATGTTCTTATATTTTCAGAGTAAGATTTTACCTAGTTTTTCTTGACTTTGAATTTCACACAATATTTTTAAACTGTCCATAAACAGAGCTAAGTTGACATTTTATCACATTGATAATACAGACAACTTACGTAGTTATTTATGAACAGTGTCTTCAAATGGGATGATCTGATAACTGGTAAATTTAGTAATTATCCATGACAGATTGTAAACCTAAATTCTATTCTGCAGAACTTCAAAATATTAATTGTTGTGTTTAAGAAGTAGCTTTAAAAAGTAGAAAGAAATTAAATAGCTAATAATTAAAATTGAGTATATTTAATGAATTCAGTTTTGTAAAACTTAATACATATACAAATGACCTAGTTTATTCTTTTATTCCTCAGCTGTTCAGTTGTATATTAAATACGTTAATACTGTACTTATATATTAGCATCAGAATATAATTTCCCAGATATCCTTGCAAGATATCCAGTCAATCAGGTCACATTTTCCCTGTGAAGCTTTCCATGATAAGCCAAGCTAATGATGATATGTCACTGATAGCATTTTTAAAGGCAGCAGCCATCACTTATCGAATGCTGCCTTGGATTAGAAATCTCTGTATCGACAGAGGGTATTATATTTTATGTTTGTGTGTTCTTCCCCTTCTAAACAATGTCATGGTGCCTCAGTCTTAATGAAGGGGCTGGAGGATAAGTGGCTAGCTAGTGGATGAATGAATATGTGTATTCATTGGCAGTGAATATCTCTTGCTTGCCTTAATGGCAGAGCATGTCTAGCAAACAAGTCAATAGACTTTTCTGTCTGCAGCCCCTTACCAGCTCTTCTGAGAGCTGCAACTGTCCTAGCCATCTACTGAGGTAGTTTCTCTAATCCCACAAGATTGGGCCATTTCTAATGGGACATGGAGGTCTTCAATTTACAGTAGTTCCCTTCATTTTCTGGGACTCTTGTTAGGTCAGATACCTAACTTGGTTAGCTCATGCAGTCGGAACATACCGTATTACTTGTAATGTTCCATGTTAGCTGGAGCTTCTCCAGGTTGTGACTGTGACTCTCCCCTTCCTTGAAGTCCGCAGCTGAGCAGCCAGACTGGTGGAGATGTGGAGGTGCATGAACTGGTTCTGAATGCTGGGAACTAGACAGGAGAGAGGTGGAGCAGACGGGCAGCACAATAAAGAGCAGGGGCAGGAGGCCAGGCAGCCAAATCATTTGCACTGTCTTAACAAGCACTAATTAAATGCCCTGTTTGAGGTAAATAATAGCTGAACATAGCCAAGTTCAATTGTTTCTGATCGATGAGGAGAGAAATTGGTAGATTCACTTGGTGCTGCTTCAGTTATTAAGCCACAGCCCACTGAGACATCTTCAGAGAAGGGGCATCAACCTCTAGTGTGCCATCTGCTGTGTCCTCATTCCAGTACCCTGTATGATGCCCTGATATAATAAATGAAACAGTAAGTGTATATACTATGAATAAACATAGTAAACAATAACTAAAAGAAAAATGTATGAAGTGGATTTTAATCTAAACTGTTGGTGGTCAATCAGCATGACAATTTCCAAGCTGTATTTGATCCTGCTTTCTGAAAATGGTTTTCTGTTTCTGAAAATTATTGTTATTGTGTCAATGTGTGGTATATAAGTGAGATGCTTGTTTTTGTATTTTTTAAATTTTCTCTCTGCACTCTCTAGTAAACTGAATTCCTAGATGTAAGCAGCCAGGGGAGAAAAAGAAGTTATTCTCATAACGGATATTTAACCCTTGAACAATGGAAAGTTAACTCTGCAGATATGCCAAAACCTAAAATGTTTCTGTTGGTGAATTTGTTCTCATTTGGGAGTTAACATGTAGAGGACATTTCCAGTAGCACAAACTTGGCACCAAATAACCTGTTCATCCTCAAGCTACAAATATCACATTCACCTTCCAGTTCCTTCTGGCAGGATTTGTGGTCTGATGGCCTCTCAGGTAGTGTATACAAATCTCTCTGAGGGACAAAGTTGTATGAGTGCCTAATCCACTTTTGAAAATGAAAGAAAAGGATCTATTTTATGAAAAGCAGCAAATATGGAAGGATATAAATTGTAATAAAAAATATTAGCACCTTCACCTCCTGCTAATTGCCTCCCTAGTCAAGAGGAACAAAATGCTGTAATAAATGTTACAGCTACATCATGATCAGAGCACAAAAAAATTGTCTACATTTCAATAGCAAATTAAAAAAAAGAAGAAGAACAAACCAGGTAGACTTAATTTAGGCTTCTAAATTAAGGGACTCATCTGCTTCATTTTCCTAAGAAAGATAATGGTACCCATTTGACTGACTTGCCAGTGTTTCTGGAGGATCAGAGTACAAAGTCTGTTTCTCCATTATAATCACTAAACATACTTTTAACATTCATTCTTTTTTCATTCACAAAATACTTTTGAATCTGTATTCCATCAGTTTTTATTATAGAAGCTAATGATTGGTTGATAAACAAATACTCATGAAGACCTCAAACTATATAGCCCACACACTTCCAGGGCTGGGGATTCTAGAGTACATAAACAAACAGAAGTCTCTATTCCCATATTATAGACTGTCTGGGAGAGACACATGAGGAAATTCATATAGAAAGTACATGACTTGTTAGTGTTAAGTGCTGTGGAGAGCAGTTAATCAGGACAGAGAAAGATGGGACTTAGGTTGTCCTTTAAAATTGCATGGGGACCATATCTGAGACAAGACTTCATTGGAAGCAAAATTTTGTCTAATTCTGTACAAGTGCATCATCAATGGAACTGTCTAGTGCAAAGGACTTGGACAAGAAAAGTGTGGTTGAGTATAGAAGTTTAAAGTCACTGGAAAACATGGAGAGTGGGAGAGGAGTGGAAAGGTTGCTCAGAAACCTTACAGTTAGTTTGCAGAAAAGCCTCCAATGTGCAATGTACTGTTAGAACAATAGGTGACTGTAGTAAGTTACTATACATTTCTGGAAACTAGGTTTTTCTGGAAACTAAAGTTTTCTCACCATAAAGAAATGATAATTATTTAAGAGATGAATATATTTATCTTGATTTAATCATTGTATGTATGTATATATGTTACATATATACATATATAGTTACTGAGACATTACATACTCTGTTAGTATATACAGTTTTATATTTTATGCAGATTTTGAGAATAAATTAAAAATGAAATCATTAAAATTCATATCAATAAAATTATATGCAGTGTACAAAAATTAATAGACCAGGCAGCCTGAGAGATGGCAAAGATGATTCTATAGAGGGATCGAATGGAAAATAGGCAGTGTGAATCTGATCACTTAGCCTAGAAGCATGCTGATGTTAAGATGATAGTTCTGTTATCAACTGTACAAAGATTAAGTAGGGTATGGCCTTAAGTTCTCATTACAGGAAGGACAGATGGACAATGAGCTTGAGATAATGTCATATACTGATAACTTTACTGAAGGATATTCAAAGAAACAGGCTCCAAATATTGTACAGCTCAAAATACCCTGGAGTAAAGCATCAAGGAAACATACCCTGTAGTAAAGCATCAAGGAAACATCACAGAGAAGGTAGCAAACCCATGATGGCTGTGAAGGATTCTCCCGGAGGGCCAAAGAGAAGGAAAGAATTTGGTGATAGGAGCAGCTGGGGCAAAGGCTCTTAAGTGGGGAACAGGTGACAGATGAGGAAGGGTGTCAGTGATGTTTACTTGTGTGGTGGGGAGAATGGTGCTGTGTATGTAAGCAGGGAACGATCATGGTGGCCTTGATTGCCTTTCAAAGATGCCTTAACTTCTTTCTGCATTTAGGGAGCCATTAAAAGGTTTCAAGTAGAGGTTAATAATCATTGTGTTACAGAAGATCACCCTGGCAGCAGAAAGGAAAGATAGATTGTAGGAGTGGGACAGGAGAGGCAGGAAAATGAGTTAGGGGGCACCTTAAATTGTTCAGGCAGGAAACAATGAAATACTGAACTAGGACAATAACTGTGGGAATAGGCATAAAGGAGGAGACTTGTTCCAGAGATAACTGACAGAATGGACACAATTTAATAACCTCTGGGCCTGGCATGAAAATAAGGAGGAATTCTGGATTGCTTCCAGGTTCCTGCCTTATACAACTAAACAAGAAAAGCTGTGAGGAGTAAGTCATGTAGGATGGGGAAGATGATAAACTTGCTTTTGAATGTGTTTAATTGTTGGGGGAGCACCAGACTCATGTCCAGTAGGCAGTTGGGTTTACTCAGGAATACTGGAGCTGGATCAGCGACAGAGATACATGCATAGCTGCCTTCTGAATCATCAGTATCATGGTTGAAGCTCAAATTATAAAGTGGATATTTCTCAAGGAAAATATGATGAAGGAAAACAAACTGGATCAGACTGTTGGACTACACCATGTTTATGAAACAGAGAAGAAAGCGGAACCATCAGAGATTATCACACACTTTTATCTATGTGCCTGTCACTGTGCTAGCTATACTGGGGAGGGGAGCAAGATGAACAGCCCCAGAGCCTACCCCAGAAGAACACACATTTTGCACAAACATAAGAGGTTAATGTTATTATCAACACCAACCACAGGGCAGTACTAATAATAAACATCCAAGTGTAACATAAAGTCATATAGAATCTTTAATTAGACTATTATAAATTATAGGCAAAAGTTTGCTGCCTGCAATTTTGCTATAGAGTTCATTTCTGATTTCTCTAATGCTTGTATGTGTATGTTCCAGTGTTAGCATGAGTTCAAGCTATTGGCAAAACAAGCCAGGTGTAAATTATGGTAGAATTGAAATCGATAGTGCTTTGAAGCACCAGAGTGCCCAGTTCACATCAGGGCGTGCGTCTGTGTTCACTGAAACATGGCTATCAAGTGCACCCCGAGTCATTAGATGTGTTATCCAGTGAATAACAGCATAATGATATTTTAGCAGAGCTGCCTTATGATAAATTCTGCTTTAGTGAAACCCCATATACAGAGCAATTTCTTCTGGCCGTGTATATTACATGGCAAAGAAAGGATATCCTGCTGCGTATCAGAAGGCTGTAATTTCATTTAGGGGTTCTATTGACATCGTAAACTGCAAGAGCAGAGCTCAAGTGGCTATTTAAGTCATAGGAACTTCAAGCTAAAATTACTGCCTAGTCCTAATCGCCACCTCCAGGGGACTCTTGCCTATACATATAGGCTTTATGTTTCTAGCTTTGTGCCTATAAATACTCAATCACTCCAGGGGATGAAGTGATAAGCTGTCCTAAAATATGACAGGTATCTGTCACCTTTGCAGCTGATACAGGCTTAAGGGCTGAAAACAGTTTTATTATTCATTGAAGGTCAAATGATAAAAGGGACCCACCTCTCTCACAAACCACACAAACACATGCACACGCACGCACGCACACACACACAAGAGCTCATTGTCTGAGCAGCTGGCTTTTCTGTTTTAAGACATATCTACCTATTTCAATATTAGGCTTTTGCACACAATCACGCTAGAAAATGAGGGATTTCTGGATGATCATCTCCCCCAGCCTACAAGACCTGCTCCCCTCATAGCTCTTCCAGTTTAGCTGTGTAAGGAAGAAACATGGGAGCCATCCAAAACTCCTTCTTTTAAGGCATCCCTAAAAGTTACTAAAATGTGTTCATTCTGACTCTTTTTAAAATGTGAGTGTATGTGTGGTACATGTACACATGCATATGTGACTGCGTGTGTGGGGGTGGAAATGCATGTGTGGAAATAGGAGGTTGATATCAGGAGACTTCCTCCATTACCCTTTACCATATCCATTGAGGCAAGATCTCTCAGTTGAATCCGGAGTTCAATGGTAAAGGACTATTCTGGCCCACCAGCATGTTCTAGGACTCCCCAGCCTCCACTTTCTAAATGCTAGGCTTACAGACAGAATGCCACACCCAAATCTGGACTCTCATCATCACACATACTGCTTGAGCAGTGAGCGACTTGACTGCTGAGCCATCTTTCCAGCCCCTGGCTCTGTTGATGATTAGCATCCTCCTCATTACCACCTATTCCTGTTGTACAGGATCATGTGTTAGAAAAACTACAGTATGTTCACAAACAACATGCACACTCCTTCCCACCTGGAAATACCTGCTTGGTCCAGCTTTGAGCTTGCATTTTTTTACCCTACTTGTTAATTTCCAAGAGCACATAGAAGGAATTCATCTTTGATTGAGGTGGGCTAATGACTGATTTTAGCTTTAACAAATTTCTAATATATCATCCCATTGTAGGCCTCATTCCTATTATCTACTTACTGTGGCTTCAAACATCTAATTGGTTTCATCCTTTTAATTCAATAAATAAATATAGAATAAATAATGATTGAATTGATACCCTTCTGTTATGAGTTTCATGACATAAATACTAAGTCTGTTTGCTTTAACATGCTAAATTCTGACTTCACTGTCTACCTAGGCTATTCTGCCACTTTCTTTGTTATTCTCAGCCTTCCAGTCCAAACTCTTCATTGTTCTTGTCTTCTTATCTAATGTGAAACATTCAATAGACCCAGTGAAAATAGGAGGCCTGACCCCTTTGTGCATCTTTTTCTTCAGAAACTATGAACGCCACCCTAGAGCTGTACTCCATATGCCTATGCATGTTTCCATCCTATTCGGAACTTGAATCATCTTACAGGTGGTTCATAATTTATTTGTATTTTAATCAGATGCCCTTGTCTCTAACCTTGATTCCATTCTTTATATCATGTTATCCATATACCCCTTTCTGTATTTGTTACATTTTCAGAAAAACATAGCAATAATAAGTGGGTAAAATGGATATTAGCCACATTGATGAGAAACAGCATTTAACCACCTGGGTAGACTGTCGTATCATTTCTTTGCCACCCACACTGATCCTTACCTTGGATCTCTGATGAACATCAGAAACCTTTGGCCCTGAACCGCGTCTCAGGCTCCCTGTACCTACTGCTTCCATATGCTAGTGCCAGCAACATCCAGAGCTTTACTAATGTCAAGTTTAAATCAACAAAATCAATATTAGCATAGCAGTGTGTCTAATAGCAAACAGCCATAGGAGAAAGGAAGACCCATCATTGTTATCCATAAAGTCACTGGCAGTTACATTCTGACATATATTTATTATATTTCCTTGATTGCCACTATTTTTGGATTCATGAAAAATGTGAGAAAAGATTATAGAAGAGGTAAAATTTGAATTTAGAAAAAAGTACTATGTTGAACTTAATTAGTAATTGTCACAATAGTTAACAATGCTACTGATTATCAAAGACACAATACCTGCTCACAAGGATAGTAGAGCTTTTATAGTTTTAGTACTAAGATTAGCAATTACTTCCTAGAAATATCTTGATGGGATTGTTAGTCTGGTATTTTGTACCAAAGGAGCACTAAAGAATGGCAATGAGCGCTCTGGGAGTCTGATGATAGCGGCCCACAGTATGTGTAGAGGCTTGGTGGTAGGAGGAGGACTTCTGCTGGAGAACTAGAAGGTAGACTAGGTGAGTAAAGTGAAAAGTCATTTAGAGATAAGGAAAGATGGATCCAATGTTATGAGTTGTGAACACATGGTAGTGGAAAGGAAATTCAACCAGTGAGAAAGAGGTGGTGTTTAGAAGCGAGGAATTTAGAAACAAGGTCCATGTCATTGAATGTTGGAACCTAGATTAGCAAAGTTAGAATCGAGTCTAGTATGCTTTATTTGTGTGTGGTGATAGCAATGACTCTTTCAAAGAACACAATAAGCATTTTTTCAATAATAATCCTTTTATAGGCATAGTCAAAGAGCACAAAAGCAATGTTCAAGGAGTTAATTTGCCTGCACTGAATAGACTGAGAAAGTTGAGGCTAGTTAGAGACTCTCAGTGAGGAGCCATTGCAATAATTAAATTGTAAAGCAGTCAAAACATGAATACATTCACAATTGGGAGATTTAAAAATTAGATATTTCAGAAAATAAAGCTCTTTACATGTCTATTCCTTACCTTCTCTAATCTTCGTCACACCAAACTCTAACTTTGCCACTATCATACTTCTTAAATTCTAGCACCCTAACCCCTTTTGATAGGATTTTCATGAAGTCTCTTATTCCTCCTGAGACAGAGCTAGATTAGGGGTTAAGCACCCAGACTTACTCAGACTTCCAACAGATAGTGACTCTATTCTATCATGCTCTTAAACAACTCTTGAAGTTTGACAGCTTGGAGCACAAACTCAGACAAAACAGATTTCTCTTCAGTCTCCTTAATGATTTTCTGGATTACTTCACAGATCATAGACTCCTGATCCACAAAGGAGGTTCTGGGAGAGCATTTATTCTAGGTTCCTAATTATAATCAGTGTAAGTTTTTTCCTTCCTTTCTTCAGTTCTGCTAAGTAAGCAATCAAAAGAAACTTCAGGGGACTATATTGCAGTAAGGATGTCAATACCACCTCAGACTCTTTATTACACCTTAGACACAGTCAGGCATTCCCAGGGCTTTCTGGGGTGTAACACTTATTGCCTTAATTTTATTGTGTTCACACGTCATGGCTTGCATGCATCCAGTTGATGTTTCTTTGTACAGGTCTAACATTTTTTGAAGAAGAATGATTTGGTGGATGTATAATTTTTATGTGGAACTCTCAGTTGCCCAAAAAATGCATATATGTTTTTCTTTGTTTCTAACTTAAGACAAGAAGCCTATTTTAAGTTGGTTTTAATAGGTGTCATTCACTACTTTCCTACTCTGAATTCCATGTATATATGATCATGGATTTTCTCTCTATCTTCGATGGATCTAGCAACATACGGCTCATAGTAGAGCATGGAACACATTTGTTGACTTTTTAATTTCATGTATTTTGAACACAGACAGACCTCTATGAATTTCTGTTTTAAGTGCTGAGCTCCTAATGTGGAAAATGCTTTCTTCTGTATCAATTTATTTCTCCCTAGATGTTGAGTTGCAGATATGTACTGGGCCTAATTTTGTCCACCAGTTGAGGCATGGAATTTGAATATAACTTTGCTTGTCAAACATGTTTGTCTCCATAGTGCAGAATAGCATCATGTATAGGAAAACTATTTGAAAAATTAAAGAAGGACTTATAAATAGAAAACTCATGGGCCTACTATGAAATGGCATATTTCTATCTAAAACTAATATTAAGATCTGCATATTGATATTTTTCACACACTTGTAAGTAACAATTCCCACACTTAGCTTGATATCTATTTAATAGCAGTGTTAGCTAAAATACACTAGAGGTAAGCACATGCTAGTGTTTCATGTGTCTTCCTAAAGGGTAAGAAAAGAGCCTGATTTGCCAATGAAAAGAGGTAGTGTAATGGGACTTTCAAAGGGCGAAAAACAGATTTTCACCAAGATGGGCAGTTCCTTTTCCTGCTTACTTCTATTTGGTTTGTATCATCATCATCATCAACATCATCATTACCATCCCTGAGATAATAAAAGCAGGCTGGTTTTCCTGTATATCACTTCTAGCAGCATAGAAATGAGTAGTAATCTGATCACTGAGATGACAGTGCAGTGAAAATGGCTAAAGAACTTCCCTGTGCGGTTAAAGAGTGTTGACTAAGCAAATGCTTTTAACATATTTAATTAGAGGTCAATCTTGGGAATTGCAGGTTGATGCTTCTGTGGGAATGAGCTAGATTAATCCTTGTTTGATATTTTGTTATTGATAAATTACTAAAAATGTCAGTGAATGTTTGTCAAGCCATTTTAAAGCAGCCTGAGTTTGTGGTTTACTGTGAGTCTGAACCAACTTCAGAGGCAACAGAAGCAGTAAAATGAGGTCACTGGTGAGGAATGAAGGGTCTGTGAGCTGATGTGACCAAGGTTTGTCTGTGGAATTGTTTCCCAGATATTCCTGATCCCTATTGTTCACAAAGTCACTTGTGAAATGTGTACAGTTCTGAGTCTCCCTGTGGTGGTTTTAATGAGAATTCCTACCCCAAGAGGCTCATATACTTGCATGTTTGGTCTGCAGTTGGTAAAACTATTTGAGAAGGATTAGGAGGTGTGATGTTGTAGGAGGTGTGGCCTTATTGGAGGAAGTGTATCACTAGGGGTGGGCTTTTACGTTTCAAAAGCTCAAACTAGGGCCAGTCTTGCTCTCTTTCTGCCTTCTACCTTTGGATCAGGATGAAAGCTTCTAGCTTTTACTCCAGCACTATGCCTGCTGTCTACCATGCTTCCCACCATGATGTGCATGGACTAACCTTCAGAAACTCTGAAAATTACATGCTTCTTTTCTAAGTTGCTTTTGTCCTGATGTCTCTTCATAGCAATAGAAAAGTAACTAAGACACTACCTTAGCAGTAGAGAACAGGAGATTTCAGTGAAGACTCTTGGCCTTTGCATCTCAAATCCAGGAGCCATCTTGCCAGTCCAAAACTGATTGCTTGTTCTAGGTTCAAGCACTTACACATCCAGAGAGGGAAGGAAAATTATACTTTTTGGCTATATATATATATATATATATATATAGGGGACATAGATAAAGCGTTAACATACACAAAATGGCCATGGCTAAGGATCACTACAAAGCTATATGGAAACTGCTTGGCTGGTCATAACAAAAGACTGCCTAGGCATCTAGTGCTGCTCCGGGTTCACAGGCAAAGACGGAGAAGTGTCCTGGTAGAGTTCATGTTTCTATTCTCCTTTGTCAGCTCAGCATGTCTCCTGTGTAAATACACATGTGGCTGTGGCCTCTGCACTCATTCACACTTCAGGGAAGCCTGTGGTTTCCTTTCCTCCCTCCATTTTAGCAGTGGGCCCCCTGCAACCTTTTGATCAAGCTAACTTTGTACGTTCCATGACTGAACTCAGCTGTGCCAAATATCCTTGAGGAAGTTGACATTTGTGTACTTTGAAAGAAAAAAAAGAGAAAAGTGAATCCCAACTGCCTCCTCCTTCCCTTTTGATTAAGAGAATGGTAAGTCAGCAGGAGAGGTGGTGCTTTTCACAAGCAGGGGTGTGCAGTAACTGATTGGTATCTTTCTTTGAAAAAAAGTGGGGAAGATTGATGTTAAACAACACTAATCAGAGTTGATTACAGGGACTGAATGAATTCATTGATGGGAAGGAGCCATGCTTCCAGAGACAACAAAAGAGATTAGATAATAGTCAGGGGGATCGTATTGGGAACAGTCTGCTCATTGCTGACAACCAGGAATCCATGCCCCTAGCTCCTTAGCCATTTCTTGAAATAGGCATTTGAGAGTAGTAACTGCAGTTCTCTGTCCAGAACATTCCCTACACTCTGCCTGGATGCCTCTTACTATTCATTTGGGTCTTGTCCTCCCTGACACAATGGCTCAAGTGCTTCTTCGTCCCAATGATGGCGGGCATTAAGCCTTAGCTCTAGTCCTTTAAGACATTGCATTGGCTATCTGAAACCACCTATGGTTTCCTTAGTGGTCACACTCTGCCTTGCTCTGACCCATTTTAATATTTTCACTTACACTTACCTGGTGTCTCTCTCCGTCCACTGTGATATATACCTCCTTCCATCCTTCAAGTTTCATTTAAGCCACCGTCTCCTCAAAACTTTCCATTGAGCTTCTTCATTAAAAGGCAGAGCCTCACACCTCTGCTCTCCCCCGGAGATCGATGCTTAACTTAATTACAAGTGCTTATCTCTCTATGTTCTAATTAGGTGGATATTTATTTTTCCTTTTTCTCACAACACAGAAATATTTTAAAACAGTAACTGTGTCTTTCATCTTGTTATTGTAACTACTAGCAAGGTAGGTAGGACATATTGGGTGTTCAGTTAGTATGAATGAATGGATGGATAGATGGATGGATGGATGGATGGATGTTTCCTTCATCCCTCTTTCTCATTCTACAATCATCTCTTAAATAAAAACAGAACTCAGAGGATGAGATTCTTTGATAACATGGATAACCTACTGGTTTTCTTTTTCTCAAAATAGTAAAAGAGCAAAGTAAATGCACAGTCAAGTATAGGATCGCTTCCTCCTGCTCTTTCTCATGGCTTCTACACCATCCCACACAGTACTCTGACTAGAACATGAGGAATACTCTGGGAAACTGATAGAATGAGTGATGCTGTCATTTCTAACCAGTGAATAAACATGTGGCTTATTACAAAACTTGGGCTGCTGCTATATGACAGTTAATTACAATCTGTCAGTTAAGGCGATTTCTCCTCTAGGATCCCCTCAAGTACTTGAAACACATCATCAGCTGAATGTTACAATCTGCCCACCTTAATAACCTTTTTCACCTACTAAAACCACCATATGAGTGTTTTAAGAGCTTGATAAATATTATCTACTTAATAAAGAGATACTAACCTTTAATAGTCTCATAGGTTTAAACTCAAGAACTGTGTTTTCTTCTTATATAGCAACAAGTGGGCTTCTCTTATTTTCCATTCAACACACAGAAAACAAAACATGGAAAATCACCCTAAACTTCCCAGGAGGATTTATCTCAGTTCACATGCAGAAGATTTGAATGTTATTTTAACATCTTACTGATAACTCCTTAAGACATAGGATGATTCAGCTGTTTAATAGCATACTAGGAATCTTTCAAAGATAGAAAGGGAAGAGTGGAAGCATTTTGTGGTCCAAGGAAGCCAAATACAGTTTTACCACATTTAAAAAAAAAAAACATTAGCTATGTCAGCAGCTAAAACTGATGGAGCCCTGGAGCTGAGGCAGCATTTCATCTCTGCTGGGCCATTTCCATTTCACTTCCACATGACACTGTTCTCACGTTATCTTTAAATGTGTTCACTTTAATGGATAGTATTTTCCAAGTTTGAAAAATTTAGTGCTCAGACTGGAGAGTTGCTCATCCAGTAAAGTTCTTGCCAAGCAAACATGAGTCCCTGAGTTCAGATCCTCAGAACTCACATAAAGAGTCAGGCACAGTGCAAGCACCTGTCTCCCAGCACTGTGGAAGTGAAGATGGGGGACCTTGGGGATGGATGGTTGATCACTCTGGCCAAATTGGTGAGCTCCAGGTTCAGTGAGAGACTCTGTCTCCAAGTAAATCACTAAGGTTGAGATTGATTGAGGAAAGTATCTAACATCTACCTTAGGCCTTCACATACACGCTTGCGTGCACATGCATGCAAGTGTGCGTGCACACACACATACACACAGAGAGAGAGACAGAGACAGACACACACAGAGAGAGAGAGAGAGAGGCAGAGCCAGAGACTCTTCAAAATTATATGAAAAAGGCTTCTGTCTTTCTCCCCAGCTACTTGTTTCCCCCTTAGCAACTCTCCGCTGTAACCACTTCATGAACTAATTGCACATCACCTTCCCATGGTCTCTTCAGTCTGCTATCTTTGTTAACTGTTTTCAGTCTTGCAGTCCCCCGTGCATCTCTAAGTCTTGCACTCGCCATTGTGTTTTGGAAGTCATTCTGTACCAGTGATTAAGTTTTTTTGGATGCACATTATTCCATTATGTAACTATATAATCCCCATTGATAAATAATTTCCATCATATCAAGCAGTATTCTGGTAAACAACCTTGTACATAATAAATTCATAGATGTACAGGTTTATCACTGAGGAATTCTCAAAATTATTATTATTGGTTAAAGGGACATAGTCTTCATAAATTTTGAGAATGTGACCCAACCAGGATTAGATGTTTTTGTAGCCCCTTTAGCAATATCCAAAAGTACCATTTTACCCCTACTTAAACAAGTTGTATTTTCATTAAACTCCATGATTTGTGACAATTGTGTTGACAGAAAATGGTATTTCTGAAGTGTTCATTTTCATTTTTATGTTATAAGTGATGCTAAGCATCTTTTGATATATTCTTCTATAGGGTAGCTCAGCTCATCACTTTTTCTTTCTATTGATTTATAGATCCTTTGTCCTGTTAGCATCTTGGTACTTATATAATACAGTTAATAACAACTATGTCTATTTTAAAAATTTTGCTTTTGTATTTTTTGCCATATAGAAGTTTGTTTTACTTATTACTGTGTGTGTGTGTTTAAAAATCCATGAAACATAGTGGTACATTCCTGTTTGTGGGAGACAGAGGACAGTCATAAATCTAAGACCAGTGCTGGATCCTCTGTCATCATTCTTCTTATCTGTATAAAATGTGGAGAATATGATTGTTATTTCAGTAATAATAAGCAAAGTAATAATTTTAAAAATATTTAAACTCTATAAAAAGTTACTTCATGAGTTAAATTAGTTGGTGATATTTTCAAAATATATATAGTAATAAGCTTGGAGAGAGAGGTTTATGCAAAAATATTTTCCCCATACACAATAAATGTTTCTTTATGCTTCTCTAACGTTGCCTTTTTGATTGGGCAGTGGTGTTGCATGCCGTTAGTCCCAACACACAGGAAGCAGAGGCAGAGGATCTCTGTGAGCCTGGTCAACAAAGTGAGTTCCTGGACAGCCAGAGCTGTTATACAAAGAAATTCTGTATCAAAAATTAAATTAAATTAAAAAACCAATCCTCTTTTTTTCTTCCAGTATCTTTTTTATTATTATTATTAAACATTTCCACCTCCTCCCATTTTCCTCCCCCTCC
>LOJH01024189.1:7751-20418 GCA_001685095.1 Ellobius talpinus | reverse complement strand
GAAATCCTAGCAGACAAGTGGAGCCAATTTGAAAGTTTTCCTTTCTGATCAGTGGAACTAAATCTTATGAGTGTCACTACTCAATCTCTGACAGGAGAAGGAATGAGCCAGGCGGCTACCATCTGCAGGTCCAACTTTAAGGTGAGTTTGGGGGCCACTGGACTGCTTTGTGGAGGGGAAAAGGGGAACAGGAACAGGAGAACAGCAGCCACCTAGGGATGAGATGACAGTCAACCTGAAAGCCTGAAGTCCCCATGACTCTGGTCCTTTCTAGACATGCGTGGCATCCCAGAGTCCTGTCAATATAGAGGCTGCTGTATGGATGTGACCAAAGTTTTCTGGGTGCATTTCACATCCTGGAAGGTCCAGCCTCTGGATCCCGCGTCCTCACGGGCTGGATTGATTAGAAGTGCTGTGTGTGTGCACACATGAAGGGGCCTGAGGCTGACACTGGCTGTCTTCCTTAGTCATTCTCCATTTTATTTTTAAGACAAGGTTTCTCCCTGAGCCTGAAGCTCATGGATGGGCTAGGCCTGCTGGCCAGCAATCTCAGGGATCCTGCTGTCTCTTCCACCTTAGTCGGAGATTAAGGTGGGGGCACACATTGCACCCAGATTATACAGGCTCATACCACACTCTGTGGGCCATGGAGACTCAGTCAAACTTGGGCCCTCATGCCTGAGCAGCAAGCTTTACTAACTGAGACATCTCCACAGCCCACTTATTTTTGATCAAACCTTTAAAAATATTTATTATTTTTACAACTGTGTGTGCCTGTTTGTGTATGCACATGCATGTGTAAACACCTACGGAGTCCAGAAGAGAGTGATCCCTGGAGTTGGTGTTACACAGGGGTTGTGAGACTCCCAGCCTAGGTGCTGAAAAATCACCTCAGGCTCTCTGCTAGAGAAGTCTGTGTTCTTAAATGCAGAGCCATCAAAAATGAGAGGCTTTTAATGAAAGAACAGCACACACACATACAGATACAATACAGATATGGAAGTGTTAGCATCCTAAGTGGAGAGACTGAGGAAATCTCACAGAGCAAACATCCCTGTGCACCCAGCATCCATGTCAGAAAGGGGAATTCCCAGCCCTCAGCAGCCTACTGCCTCTCTACAGATACGCCATCATTTCCCCAAGGCAGGCCATATCTCCTTGCTTCTCTTTCCATAAAGACTTTGTCTTTATCAGTATTGTATGGGATGGTTATAGCGTGTATATCATCCGCTTGGCTTCATTGTTCGTTTGTGAGGTCCAGCCACGTTGTCATTTGCAGTATGAACTGGATTATCTCATTGCTATAAAAGGGTGCGACAGTGCCAGCTTCACAGTGGGTGATGAGCATTGGGTTGCTTCCTTATTTCGGTCACCCTTGAATTACTGTCAGCATTCGAGTACACATCTCTTGGAGTACACATATGCACATTTCTGTTGGGTACATACCCAGGAATACAACTGCTGGATCATAACACATGCATGCATGCATGCATGTACAATGCATGCACACACATACACATACAATGCACATGCACACTCACAAACACACACACACACACACACCAAAGCAGAGTGCACAACTAGGAATACTTTTTAATAGTTTTCCAAGATGTTTAACCTCCATTAACCTGATCAAGAGAATCGCTCATAGGTGCGTCCATAGGCCAACTGAATCTGCACAGTTCTTCACAATGGCTTCTTTCCCACATGGTTCTAGATCACATCAAGTTGGCAACTGAGATCAGCCATCCCATGAACACTCCCACTAGTGACACCTTAAGAAATTCTGCTCCTTTATGTGTGGACATGTAGTGTTTGCCTTTGCAGCTCAGCCATTCAGGGGTCATGACTTCAGTTGTATTTCTGTAACAGCTAACACAGCTGGCCATCTCTTCATATGTTCTTTGGCCACTTAAAGACTCTATGAATAGTTGCATTTGTTTTGCATAACCTTTCTTCTAGTTAAAAGAAGTAAGGAACTTGAGGAAGAACCAAGAGAAGAATCCACTACTGAGGATTCGTTGCCTGCCAGTATGGCTATAGAAGGGAGACCCAGGAAGCTGTGTCATTGTAGAGGCTTGGGCATGCATGGCCTTTGAGTGTTTCATGCACAGGAGCCTTGACCTCATGTCCCACCCTGTCATTGCCATCCTGCTCTGACATTCTGTTAAAATCACTTCAGCTCCAGGGATAGTGTCAGTTCCTAGTCCTGGAGTGGGGGGTGGTCAGCCAGGCTTTACTGCTGGAGGGACAGTCCACCAGGAATTTCTCCAGGAACTCCTAGGCCTGAGGTGGTCATGAACACGTAGATCTGAACAAACAGAAAAGGCCAAGAAGACCCAGCTATCAGGAATCTTAGAAAAGGGTGTTGGGAGAGATGAGGTTCCAGAGGAAGCGATGTGGAAGCTGGTGGACAAGGGGGGGTCAGAACCTTAGCAGCTGGACATCAGGTCCTCTGGAGAGGGACTAGAGGAAGGCAGAATCTCAACTGAAATGAGACAGACATTGTAAGTATGCATGGAGTGTGGGGGGCAGGGAAGGCATGGACATGGAGCAAGCAGACGACATCCTGCCCAGGAGGCAGGATGCCCACACATGTCCTACTGTGTCCATGCCCTCAGCATATGTACTGGACCATGCTGCAGCAGCTCACGCACCACTCTGTTAATGGATGCAATCTGAGACCTGGGGACCTCCTGGCTTCCGGAACCATCAGTGGATCCGTGAGTGTCAAAATACCCACTGGGTCCCCAAGCCAAAGATAGGCCAATTGAGCAAGTTGGGGGTAAAGGAGACCTGCGTCAGAACTTGACTCTGTCTCCCCAGAAAGCAGCAATCACTCTAACACAGAAAGAGGTGACCTCACTGCTGCAGGCTTCTCATCTGCCCCTGCACCACCATGAGCCTGGGGACAGGGGTGCACAACTTGGAAATGGTGAGGTGGGGTGGTGAATAGGTTGACTTCACTCTGTGAGATCCTGGCCATGGTGACTGGGAGGTGACAGTCTCTCGCCAGCGGTATAGTGCTGGGCATGGTACTGCATGGGGGTTGTGAGCTGCAGTCAGGGGAATGAGAAGGCACACTGAAGCAGGCCCCTGGACTTGCTATAGGCACAGGACCCATAATAGACAGCATGCTTACAGGAAGGATGGAGGCACATCCTCTTGAGCCACCAGGATGCATCTGCAGTGGCCTCAAAGGTTTTCTGGGCCCCTGTGTCTCACCATACTGTCACACTAGAGCTGACCTATTATATCACCAAGATATAAATGCATGCCCTCTCCCCCCACCCTTTTCTCTTATAAAGGAACCTGGAAGCTTTGGCTCTATGCTAGAACTGTCCTGGAGGGGAACAAAGGCCATCGATCTGGGCCAGGGTCAGACCAGGACCTTCCTGCTGGATGGTGATGAAGTCATCATAACAGGTGCGACCCACAAACCCCTCAGGCTGAGAATACCCATCTGGCAATGGAGCCATCTGTCTGCTGTGCATTTACGGGAGCTTCTGGATTCTGTGTTTGCACTGTATGCCCTGGGCTATCACCTGGGCTTCTGGAAACTTCATGTGTTAGTGTCCATACAGGAAACACAGTGAGAGCCCATTTTGCATCCCCCCCGCCACACACACACGACAAATTACCCAGTAATGTTGAGACCCTTGCTTTCTTGATGATGTATCAAACCACGGGCAGGGGCTGATCTGAACCTGGGGTCAGGAGGGCATGACTATGGTAGTACCTAAAATTCTCACCAGCCCTTTCCAGGAAGTTGGAAGCTCTATATCTTTGGTTGCCCCTCTGTCCTTCACCTATTTATTAATAGCAAGGAAAGCATGATCATGATTAGAAGACCACTTCTTGGAGTCATCACCATTCTGGTGACCTCCCAGGGACTCACCAACAGTGTGACAATTGAGGCACTCACCATTCTGAGACTCGATTGGCCTCATCTTTACAATTTGATAGCAGAGCTCTGGGATTATGCCAACAGCTGTGCCCTTGGTAGAAGTGCACTGGACCCCTGCTGAGTTTCCTGGAGGGCATTCTGGAACTCTGGAGATGAGTAGCTCACACTGAGGTGACTCTCATTGGCTCACACTGCGGTGACTCTCATTGGCTCACACTGCAGTGACTCTCATTGGCTCACACTGCAGTGACTCTCACTGGCTCACACTGCAGTGTCGCCTGTGCACTGTTGCACAGGTTATGCAGTGAGGTTGGCACTCCGTTGGAGGCCTTGCAGACTGTGAATAAGGAAGTCTGGTTTCCCCTCCAGACAATGGATCTGTACAGTCCCAGTTCTTCTCACCTTAGGGCATCTAAAGCCTGGAGTGTATGTTACAGCTAAAGTACTTGAACTGGTGCTAATGCATAGCCAGGTGTTCTTGCCCTCTGCTGTTTTACACAGCTGTCTCTAGAGAGCTGAGAATCTTGACCTTTCTTTGATGGGACCCTCTCTGAAGGGCATTCCTCCATGAGACCTATAACTATCTCCTACATTGCCGCCTGGTCTGCTCTCATCAGCCACTCCTTTCCTTTTGTGTATCTTCTGCTGACTCATACTTTCTTGATGCTGCCCAGGCACCAACAGTCTGCCCTGTGGACTGGAATCTTGGACCCATTTCTTCATCATAGTCTTCTAGACATAGTTTTAAGGTTCCCTGTCCCCTCTGTGCAGCTGCTGTGCCCTAGGTCGCCTATGGATCCACAGTCGAAGCCCTCATAGGGCTTCAACAATAGACCTTTCAGTCAGTCCTGCTCACAAGGTCCTCCTGCTTGCTCCACAATGCTCCTGTTCTGCCCAAGATCCCCTCGTGGTACCCATCTGCTGCCACATACAATCTATCACCTCTTAGCATGGGATTCTGCGTGGCCCACTCAGCTTCCTTCTCCTACAGACCCTCTGCTATCACAGTACTGCTTTTCTTAGCGCCGGTGGACCCCCAAACTCAGCCTGGCACTGCCTGGCACAGCCTTCCCTGCCACCTGTCCTCTTCCAGCAACTTGATGTCATTCAAGGCGGCAGCATGGCTGTCAGCTTCCGTACCCAGCCAAGGTCTCCTGTTCCTTTCCTGTGCTGTGCTAAGAGCTCACGAGCTTGATGGTTTTCTCTCACAGCTCTGGAAGGCAGAAGTCTGCTGTGCAGCTGATGAGGGGGCTGCACTCCTTACAGATGTCTGGGGGGGAAGGCCTATTCTTGGCCTTCCAGCTATGGCGTCACCAGCAGAGCTCTAGTCCTGTTCCCATCAAGACACAGTCTTGTTCTGTTCCTCAAACCTCCCTCCTTGCCTCCTATGACACACTTGTGTCGGTTTCCGAACCCACGCAAATAGCCTTATTTGAGGATTGTTTCCATAGTCACACCTGAAAGCCTTTACTCTGTGAAGTAGGTGCCAGTGTGGGATCTGATATCGTTGGAGTTCATAGCTCAATCTGAAGTGCATAAAGACAAGCTAGGCATACTATATAGTGAGCTGAACCAAGGAGAAAGGTACAGTCAGGGCTCAAAACAGCAAGTAGCACTCCAGGGTTGATCACTACCCCCTTTGCTCCCACTGATACTAATTCTGGTTAATTATGTAGAGCCTCATGGTGTCTGTGCTTCAATGTTCATGTATCCAATCAGTTACAGAAGGAAAATATTAAGAAACATTGTGTCTGTACTGAAAATGGCCAGTCTTCTTGTCATTCTTCCCTAAGCCATACAGTGTAACTCTTGACATGGCAATTGTATTATCTTAGGCACTGTAAGCCACCTTTAGATGATTTGAAGTGTGTAGGGACCTGTGTGTGTAGGCTCTATACAGACTGCCCAGGGGCTTATCCTGGCGACGCCAAGGGCCGACTGTGCTTATTAAATGTCTGCAGAGCCCAGCAGTGTTGGAGGTGGGTCTGCTTCCATGCTTTCTCTTTCTACTCGCCCGAGCCTTTTGGAAATATGTGTCATTGCCCCAGTTCTGCAAAGTAAAAAAACCTAGCAGCGTGTAAGGGAGTTGACTCATGGCAGATCACACAGAGGGCAAGGTCAGGATACAGTTCCTGTTGTGAGCTGCTCTCCAAGGCTAGACCTCTGCATGTCAATCAAGGACTCCAACTGCTGTATGCCAGCTTTGTGTCTGCTGTTGCTCCAGTGCCCACCAGCCAACCTCAGGTCTTGCTGTGGGGTCCTGAGGATTGAAAGAAAGTGCTTTTCACAGTGTTGATGTGGAAAAGAGAGGAGAGAGAGAGAGAGAGAGAGAGAGAGAGAGAGAGAGAGGAGGAGAGAGAGAGATGCTGGCTCCCTGTTGTTAGTATGACAGCCTGAATAAGCTGCTTCGAACAATGCAGAATTGTCTCTGCAGCTGTCAGGCCTGGAAAAAAGGGCCCCAGGGCTGAGGTAGGAAGCCCCATGGTGTTCTTGATGTTTGTAACACAGAAGGTAGGGAAAGTCCTTTTCTGTGTGGTCTTCGGAAGCAGGATCCACAGGAGCCCTGGTTTGTCCTGCCTTGGCCACGGGGCATCGGGCACCAGGGCCTGTATACTGCCTTCCGGCTTCACGTACTCTGGCTCTCCTTGGCTCTTTCCTACTGACTTCCTCTGACTTTCCTTCATCTTGTCATTTCCCTTTCTTCTTTCTTGATGAGACAATTCCCTATGCCACTCCCTGATGACCGAGTATGCAGTAGCTTCTCATGTAGTTCATATGAAACACGATACAAGGTGCCCATGTGTGCTCAGTCCTCATCCTTCATACATGGAGACCACAACGGAAATCCGCATCCTTATTCAGCATCGCACAGAGTCAGGATTTGAATCTGGGTCCCTGCCCCAGTGTGGCCCCTGCAGGGAATCACACAGGAGAAGAAAGTAACCAAATGCCATTCGTTTGAGCAAGAGGTTTCAAGCACCAATCCCAAGCCTTGCCTTCTGTCCTCTCTAGGCATTCTGCTTTGGACCCGCAGGGATCTGTTCCCAGAGACTGACACTTCACTGCCCACTGCCCTTCAGCTCACAGTTAGTCGAGACTTCTGTCTCAGCATCTGAAACACTGTGACACAAACCCATTTCCTTCCCTGCGGTCACGTGACAACAGCCTCTCACACCTGCCGCTGTGTCTGTTATCCTTCACCACACAGATCTGCTGCGCATCTGGTCCACGGACCCACTGGGCTTTTTGACCTCCTGTCTTCTCAGGATTGTGTTTTCTTCCACTGGCAGCTGGGTTCTCATTTCTCTCTATTTTTTCCTTCTCCCACTGAGTAACAGGACGCACAGTTCCAGGCAGGGGACCTGTCTCCAGGGTGGGGGTGTGCAGTGAGTTAATGAAAGGCAAAGCCACGGGTCACCTTCCATCCTGAGCAACGCAGCCTTTGTCTTTATGTTACCCCAGTCCGTGCTCTGAAGCACCTGAGCCCAGGAGGTCCGCAGCTCCGTGGCTGATCCTGCCCCACTGTGTTTCAGGTTACTGCCAGGGGGATGGCTACCGCGTTGGTTTCGGCCAGTGTGCTGGAAAGGTGCTGCCTGCCCTCTCGCCAGCCTGAGGTTCCGGAAACCACAGACCACAGCCTTGCCTTCTGCGGCCCTTCATCCGGGAACAAATAAAGCCCTTTGGCTTGTGGGAAGAGCCACAGAATTCTCTGTCCATGGTTTTGTACAGTGGGTCGCTGCTCCCATGGTAACGGTCATTAGTTCATCTCTTCCAGGTGTAGGGTTGAAGGCCTTCATGGGGGTTCTCGGTCAGACTCCTCAGGCCTTCAGTACTCCCTGGAATGTCGGAAGAGAACGGTCCCTGAAGTGTTCAGTACTCCCCAGAGAGAGACAACCCGTGCGTGCGTGCGTGCGCGCATGTGTGTGTGTGTGTATGCACAGCATGCATGCATGTACACATACACATGTGTATGGACGGAAAGAAAGACACATTAAACACACACATGCATGCACGCGCACACACACACACACAGAGAGAGAGAGGAGAGGAGAGAGAGAGAGAGAGAGAGAGAGAGAGAGAGAGGCTACTGTAGAGACTTAAAGCTCAAAATCTGTTGTGCAGGTTATCTGGCAAAATTCTCTTTTCTTTTGTGACTGTCACCATGTAACCAAGTCCAAGGTGTGTACCTGAGCCAAGGACAGGATGAGCGAGGGTCCTGGTGCTCACCTTTATCCTTCATAGCCATTGAAGCTCAGATGCTGCCCAGTCTCTGTCCTCACCCAACCTACACGGTTGCCTTGGCCTAGTTTCTGAGAGATGAAAGAGGATAAGATAACCCTGACTCTTCTTGAGCTAGATGACTGAGAATTCAGGCCTGCTAATAATTAATGCCATTCATTATTCATTCATGAGCTTTGTACCTCTCTGACCTTCCTGAGTCTTAGGAGTTTCCTGAGCTCCTCGTTTTGTTTGTTGATGAGTCTCATAACCCTTACTCCTACCTTCTTTTTAGAGGAAATATCTACACAGCACTCCACCCCTGCCTCCAGCCTTCCCCTCTCTCTTCTGAAGTGTTTCTTGAGCCTTAGAGAGGATGCTATAGATATCTTCTTATTTTCTTCCATTTATATCTTAGCGTGGGGCCACTATGTCATGGCAACAGCCACTTATTCTCCAGTTCGACCCCTCATGAAACTCCATAGTAACTCCTGCCACTACAAAAAAAATAAATAAATGAAAAGAAGTTCCTCTGATAGTTGTAGTAATCGCAGGGTATGTGTGCAAATGTTTAGGAGATAATAAGATAGGCACGTAGTTCTATTTAACAAACAAGAGTCACGTCCCCAACTGCTGGGTTATGCCCTGGCTTACAGTTTTAGACATAGGGTCCCTCTCATTTCAAACATAGAACAGACCTTAAATCTATTTAGAACATGGTTGAGTGCGTTTACAAGAGCCCTTCCACTACTGTGCCAGTAGGCGCACCTTGCCTGGCATTTTGACAGCATTAGACACTAGGTCAATAATCAAGGAGGACCTATCGGTGAAAAAGTTTCCTCTGAGGCCTGTATAGCACCTCTGGGTTCTACAGAACCCACTCAGAGAGGGAGCCTCCGGGCCAGTCTCAGCTTGATTTCTACAAGTCTGTAAGCCAAAGCTTGTGTGCTTTCAACAATACAGACTGAATGTCTACTTCCGGCATGCAACTTACACAGAGGCAATAGATTTTATGGGTTACGGTGTCCTTGTCACCACTCTGGGCAGCAACTTGTAGGGAGTGCAGAAGCTACAGGTTCCTCCTCTGTTTCTTTATCTATCTTGCCTCCCACCCACAGAAACGACTAGCAAAACTGTAGTATAGAATGGATTTTTTGACAGGTTTCATTTCAGTGACTGACATATAAAAAGCACTACCTATGCCTTTTATATTTTTTGTTCTTTAAAACTGATACACAAATTGTACATATTTACAGCATATCATAGGATGTGTTGATATGTGTGTACATTGTGCAGAGCCAAGTTCAGGTAACCCGTATATATCACCTCAAGCATTACATCATTGTGGTAGAAACATTCAAAATCCTTTCTCCCAGCTCCTTCGAATCCGCACCATAGAAATACAATAGCACTTATTTCCTTAGGACCCAGTGACCAGGTCCCCACTCCTCCCCCAGTCTCTGGTAACCACCATTCTCCTCTCAGTCTCTGGGGAAGCAACAGTTTTGACTCCATCTGTGACATCACAAGTACTTGCTTTTCTGTACTTGGCTCCAGTTCCATCCATGTCCCAATGACAAGACTTCATCCTTCCTATGGATGAATCAGATTCCACTGTGCCTAGGTACGACATTTTCCTCATCCGCTTGTCCATTGATGACTATTTATAAGCTTCCCAGCTCTTGGCTATTGTGATTGGTGCTGCAATCAATGTAGGATTGGAGTCCTTGGAAGTACTGGTTTCATTTCCTTTAGATACACCGATAAATCCCAATGGGGAATCATATGGCATGTCTAGTTTTAAGATCATAAGGAGCCCCCATGCTGTTTCTATCATGGCTGTGCTAACGTATCTTCCAGCTAGGGGGGGATTGTGACTCATGAAACTGACTTTTCCACTCTTATAACTGTAGGTGTTCTGGATTGGGAATCCGTGGTGACTCAGAATGAATGCTTCTACCAGCAAACATGGTGGGGAGTCTGGTAACTTGGAAGATGGCTTTTGTGCCATTTGGGAGCTTATCAGGTGAACCAGTGTACAGAAAAGGGGATGGCCGCACTGTCCCGGCAACATTTTCCCATAGCCTAGAAGCTATGGGATTACTGATATCCCACAGGGCAAAGGAGCTCCCGCTAGAGCCCAGGGGTTCACTGAGACACTTGATGCATCTGTAAGTCTAGGGTTCAAATTCCTAATTAGTTCTGTGGTCTCTGGAGATGACTGTCAAGCACTTACGGAGTCAGCGCAGAAGGACAGGAGCAGGTATATAATTGAGGCTGTCTATATCTGTGCCAGAACTGAGGTGGGAGGTTTGGTCACTTCCCAGTAGCCTGGGCCATCAGCTACAGGGACTACTGTGGCTATTATCCATCCTCAACAGCAAGACCATGGGACAGGGACCCGTTCTTGTGGACAAAAGACTTTGCAATTACCTCCACTTGGTGCTTGAAAGCAGGAGTGGCCTCTTTTGAAAACCTCTGGGGTCTTGGGGGGCAGTTATGGGAGTGAAGAGCCACTTGTTTTCAATTCCAGCAAGGACATGTGGGGCTAGTTTTTTTAAATAAATAAACAAAAAAAGGGAAAAAGAAAATTAATTGGAAAAGTAAAATGGTGTGATGGCAATTTATATGCCATACTTGGGCAGCTGGGTTCTGCCACTCTCATCCGTCACACCCATTCTCTAAGCACGTCTAGGGACCAACTTCCTTCTGGTGCCTATCATCTGGATTTCCTGCTTCTGAATATTTTTATTACCCCATTTGTCTCTGGGCCACCTGGGCCCTCTCTGTGGCCATCTACGGAGATGGACCCACTGTTGAGCTTACACAGGCGTGAAAGGCCTGTGTGCCTGCCTTTGCCGAGAGCTTGAGGTGACATGTAGGAACTTCCACACAGCACATCACAGGCAGCAACCAGAACCCAGCCACTAGATGCCTTTGTCTGGAGATTCCATCATCCATTCACTGCCGTTGAGAGTTCGCCTTCTTCTCTGGCTTGTAGCTGACTCCACAGCTGTCCTTTCCCCCAGCCTCTCTCCATTTCCTCTCTGCCAACTTCCAGCCTGCAGCCTGATATTTTTCTGCAGTGTCTCCTTCTCTACCCACAACTACAGGCTTTTTCCGGCTAGCCGAAACAGACGAGGGTGCTCTGGTCACTAAAGGACCACTTCCTCCATCCTTCAGAACAGAAAGCAAGAGAGAAGAAAACCTCTCTCTTGCCTTCGCGTGACCCAGTAACAGAGATGAGGACCTCCCTTCCATTCTTGCCAGAAGCGGTCCCTCACTCTTCCCGAGCCAACCCCAGGCTCAGCCCAGCCACTTTGATGTATCCTTCTCAGCACACGGACAATGGGGAAAAAGAAAGCAATGTATTTGTTGTGGTGGTTTGCATTGCTATGCGCATGCCCAAGGGGATCTGTTTAAAAACAGACCTTAAACATGATAAAGTGGGGGAAGCTGGGAGATTGGCTCAGGAAGCCAACTGCTTGCTGTCTAAGTGTGCGGACCTGAGTTTGAGTCCCCAGAACATGTGTGCAAAGGTGGGTGGGGCCAGCAGTGCACAGCTGTGATTTCAGTACTCCCGTGGGGGGTGGCAGGTGGAGAAAGGAGAATCCCTGAAAGCTTGTGGGTCGCCTAACCTGGGGTCTAAGGTGGGGAACAAAGAAGAGACTGTCTCAAACAAGGGAGGGGAGGACCTACAGCCAAGACTGTCCCCTGACCTCCACGCGCGCACTGTGGCAAGTGCACACGCACACACACACACACTCACGCACACACGCACACACACAGTCACACAAACAAGAAGCAACAATGTGAGAAGCTGCTTGTGAAATGATTCTGGTTGAGTGAGTGTCCGAAGCTACACAACCAAAGGTCCTTAAGGACAGCTGGCGAGAGGATGAACATGAGAAGGGAGGGTGCTTTGTTGGCTTGTCGGAAGCTTCTGGAGGGGCA
Organism: Ellobius talpinus; assembly: GCA_001685095.1. Taxonomy (NCBI): domain Eukaryota; kingdom Metazoa; phylum Chordata; class Mammalia; order Rodentia; family Cricetidae; genus Ellobius; species Ellobius talpinus. Next base: position 8,339 of record LOJH01024189.1, on the reverse strand, counting down.
GAGTGGAATTTAAAATCACCCCTCTCTTCTCAAATGTTCTTTCCCCATGCTGCAACAGCGCAAAGATAAGGCGAAAAGTACTAGGGCGTTTAGGTTAGGGACGTTGTCTGAGACCAGGCCCCCCCCCNGCCTCTCAGACAGGGATGTGCTGTCATCCAGGAGTCTGGCCCAGGCTGCCTAGTCTGATTCTAGTCTACCTAGTGTGTAGGTCTGAGGAGGAAAGAGGGGCTTCTAGCAGGCTCCTCCTGAGAAGGTGTGGTTTTCCCTCAGCAGGCAGTCTGAGGAACACAGCCTGGGGCATCCCATTTTTCCCTTCAAAAGGAAGAGGTCCATAAGCAAGTCCTCAGAGCTCTCTTCAGATGTCTTCTCAATTTCTGCTGCTCTGTCATTAATAGCTGGGAACAGGCCCTGGCTGACTTTGCAAACCCATCCTAACAGGTTCCTGCAGAAATGCCTGCCCGTCTGTGAGGTAGGTTTCTGAGGAAGGGCTTGGCTGAAGGTGACGCCTCATAGGCATGATTGGAGCCTGTGCCAGCTGTCCCTTTGTGCATCCAACTGTGTGTGTGTGTGTGTGTGTGTGTGTGTGTG
>LOJH01024187.1:0-11845 GCA_001685095.1 Ellobius talpinus | reverse complement strand
AGAGAGAGAGAGAGAGAGAGAGAGAGAGAGAGAGAGAGAGGAGGAGGAAGAGGAGGAAGCACTTTCCAGGTTGAACAAGAAATTCTGTCTCCAAGGAACAAGGCAGACAGTGATTTAAAAAAGACACCCCAAACCCTTTTCTGGACTCCAGGTGAGCACAGGGGTGCATACTACACACATATGCACATATACCACACATATATAAACACACACTGACTCACATATAAACACACCGCATACTCATACACATGGCAGGGGGCTGAAACTTCATTTATCTTGAGAAGTCTTAAACAAGAAACATATATGCAGGTCCATGCAGTATTTAAGCAGACAGAAATATATAGTAATTACTTAAGTCACGTTGCCAAACTGAATGCTGTTCTGGACATTACAGAGACTCGAGAAGGACCTCTCAGGGCCTGGGTCCATCTAATGCAAAACAATACAGGCCAGATGAGGAATCAGACCTAGAGAAGTAAAGTGTCTTGCCTGGCTTGTGGCCTAACCAGAGCCACGACTGGGTCATTGACCTTCCAACATATCCATGATACTACCTATATAAACACCTACCTGGTTATCACTGTGTGCCCAGCACTGCACTTCACGTTTCACATAGACACTTGGAAACAACCCCACAAAGTAGGAAACATTCTCCCAATTCACAAAAAGAAGAAAAAGAAAAAGAAAAAGAAGGCCTGAGACTCTGAGGGTTTAGATCATTTGCTCAAGGCCACAATCAAGGATAGAGCCCCTCCTCCTAGGATTCAAACCCACCTTTTTATGTTTCTACCCATTAAGGTTCTGCAGAAGGAAAATAGGAAGGAGTAGTCCACCTCCCCCTCTGCTTAAGAATCTCCAACTCATCCTTTATCTATGTCATGCATCTCTCTGGCTGCCTCCATCCAGTAGCTTGGCTGATGCCTCTACGCTCACCAGGTCCCGTCACCTGTGTCGGTAGTCTGCCTCTCGGGATGCGGCCCTCGATAGGTCCACTGACAGTTATCAGCTGAACGAGTGCAATGGCTGCCAATCCCAAACTGATACCACTCCCTTCCAAGAGCACTTGGTCAGCCTTAATCTCCCAATAATACTGGTCGAGCACACACAGATAAGAATCTAAAGGGTGCCCAAGGGCCCTGTGATTTCTGGTTCCAGCCACACTTCCAGCACCATGAGTAGTGAGAGACTCTCCATTATCTTCCACCCACAGCCCGGTTCTTCAGGAAACACAAAGCATAGGCCAATGTGTTACATCTCTCCAATATATCAGTAAGTATGGTCGCTGGAAGCTATTCACCCCCTGCCAATTCCTTTTCATTTGCCAATACATCCAGCTATTGAGCTCTCAGTCCTTCTCATACCACATATGTATCCACCCCAGAAGGGACCGTATTGATCAATAGGGAAAGGGGTTATTTGGAGCCTATAGCTGGACATCTGCAACAGGCAGGCTTGCCCTGTTGGGGTTGTCCTGGAGCATGCCTCCTAAGCTCAGTGACCTCTTGCTCCGTCTCCAGAGTCATCATCACCAAATGAACCTTTGTGATGCTGACTTTTGGGAGTGCCCAGGAGTTCCCAAGCAGTGTGTGTTGGTTGAGTGTTGGAAAGATTACTTTGCAAGTGGAAAACACCATCTTTCCACTAACGAAATCTAAACAGCAATAAGGCAACTTCATGACGCAGCTTTGGGCTGTTGAGTTATTAAAAAGGGAAGATTTGAGAAAAACAATCTCTTCTTGGTTTTCCCGATAGCCATATTGTTACTATCTGCAATGATCACACCATCTTGGGAAAATTCCAGTTGGAGTAAATACTGAAATATCCATTTGTCATCAGAGATGGGAAATGGAAGGATCCTGACAATATGAAATTCTAATGTCAGTGTCTTGCCAATTTGGATGAAATTCAATAAAGATATTTATATTAAAACACCAATGTTATTACTGACTTCTTTTTTGTCCCCAATAACTCAGAATTCTTTAAAATTAGTCATCCCTGGGGATGGAAGAATGGCTCAGGAGTAAGAGCACTTGCTGCTCTTGCAAAGGACCCAGGTTTAGCTCTCAGCACCCACATGACACCTTACAACTACCCGAAACTCCGGCTCTACAGGAAATAACACCCTCTTCTGGCCTCTGTAGGCACTGTACACATAAAATAAAAATAAAAAACTCAAAAAATACTTAAATTTAATCAACCCTCCCACTCACCATTATTATTAGTAATTTCAAATGTGGATTTTTTAACCTCTTATTTATCAAATGCTAACACTTACCAGCATTGGTTTTATTGTGTAAATGAACATGATCTGACTTAGTTGCCCAAAGCCTGAGTTAGTCCACACATACAAAGTCCTACATCTAAGCGCCTTCAAAATGCCCATCCTTTGAAGTTCTGTTCTCTTTGGGGTCTCTAGCTGAAGCTAATAATCTGAAATTTTAAGATGCTTTGTTTATGAAATTGGTCAGTCAAAGGCTATTTATAGCAATAACAGCATATGCACACAAAGCATAAAACAACACAGAAGCACAATAATTGAGAAATGATTAGGTAATCTATGATCTATGGTATATACATATATAGAAATACGATAGGGTAAAATGCTCATAACCCTGTGAAAACTGAAAAAACAGGTGTAGTTCAGTATTTTAAAAGATTAAACATAGGTGCTACAAACACAGATATAAGAAAAAAGAATAAAAAGAAATACCTTAAAATCTTAACTGACTTTCCCCAAGTAATCTCTTTTTTATTATTTTTCTTTATTTTTTTACATTTATTGGTTGAGAGAGAGAGAAGAGAGAGAGAGAGAGAGAGAGAATGTATCATGGCATGAGGCCATGGTTAAAGGATAACTTGAAGGTGTTGTGGGTTCTGGGGATCAAACTCATGTGCACCCAACACAAGGTCAATACTTAATGACACTGATCATCAGTTTTTCAAGGCTTTAATCTAAAGATGGATACTGATAAAGACACAGAGGCGTTCTGATTTTGCTCTCTGTAGAAAGCAGTATGGTGGTGTTTAGGAGCTCAGATTATTTACAGGTTAAAGCAGCCTCATAAGTGTGCTATGTGTTACTTAAAGACAAACTTATGAAAATAAAATACAAGAGTTATTACTAAGCCAGTATTATAAAACAAATACTTTAATAAGAATGTGAGAACATGAAGAAGAAGGAGGAAGAGGGGAGAAAGAGAGAGAGGGGAAAAAAGAAATCGCAAGCAGGTCTCTGGGTCTTTGAGATGGCTCAACAGGTGAAGGAGCTTGCACTGTAAGACTGGAGACCTCAGCGTCATCCTCAGAGCCCATGTGAGGAGAGAGAAAAGAAACTGATTCCACAAAGGCGTCCTCTGCCCTCCACATACATTGTGGCATGCCCAACCACACACACACATCATGTGCTAACACACTCATAATAAGTAAAAGGAATTTTTATAAAAGAAATAGCAGGGTCTGGAAAGGTGAACCAAGTTTGGTTCCCAGCACCTTCTGTACACACATGACGTATGCTCACACAGATACATACATATACACATAAATAAAAATTTAGAAAAATCTCTTTTTTAAAGAAGGAAATAGCAGTTCTGGATATCTAAAAACGTGTGAGCCTGCATTCTTTGGCAGAGTACACATTACTTCTGCACTCCACTGGGGGGTTGAACTTGAGGCCTTGCATCTGCTAAGTATGCACCACTAGTACGCAAGTCTCATTATCAAATTCTTGACAACCTGATTTCTCAACACCTTAGGCAAGGAGCCTGAACAAGCAGCAGCCAAGATACTTAGCCAGACCAGAGATTTCTTAGTAATCCAAGGGAGACGACAGAGACGATGGGTGTAAATGACATTCACCCTAAGGACATGGCCCTTCTTGCCTAATCAGAGAATGTTCCAGAAATCCTGCACACTGTGCTCTTTTAAGCCTCATATTAGGGGATTGATTGGTCAAGTTAATCATTTACCAAACTCTCTCCTAGAACATGGGCTAGAGGGAATGTGAGATCCAGGAAGGGCTGCTTTGCATTTTTATCAAGTATATTTTACATATAATAAAATACACCCCCAATAAGCCTACCATTGAAAAAAATTTCAATAAATGTACATATACAACCACTGTCAGCATAAAGGATATTTTCATTCCCTCAATTTTTTTCAGTTAGTCTTAACCTGTTCTCTATCTCTGGACTAGACAACAATTGTTACATGTTTTTCTACAAATTTTGACCATTCATATGTCAAGTACTACTCATTTGTATGTGGCTTCTTTGGCTCAGCATCGTTCATGTGGTATACATCAGTAGCGTGTTCCTGCTTGTGGCTGAACAGTGATTCTTTGTGTGGCTAAAGTACAATTTGTTTATTCATTTACCTTGGAGCCCATTATAAAAACACTTCTATGAATGCTTTTTTAGGATTTATTTTATTTTTAATTATGTGTGTGGTGGAGGGGGGGTTAGAGGGCCATAAAGCAAATGTATGATTAAGAAAAAATTTCCAAGGAGACAAAAGGTCTGATAACATATATAAACTCACAGAGACTGTGACAACATTCACAAGACCTGTATAAGTTCAAACCAGTCAAAAATCCCAGCACTCAGAAGGAAAGGGGACACAAAGTCCCACCCCTAAGCAAGAAGCCATTTGTAATTGATATCTGCTGGGAAAGGAAAATCAGTTTGCTCCAATGGCGTGACACCCGGAGCCACACTCCAGAGAAGGCTGCATGCTCAAGCCAGCTCAGTACAGATTAGCATGTTTGTTTGTTTATTGTGCACTCTTTTGGTTTTTTGGGGTTTTGTTTTGTTTTGTTTTGTTTAGGTGTCCTTTGTCTTATTGGTTTTTTTTATTGTTCAGATCTTTTGGGTTTTTGGTGGGGGGAATAAAAGAGAAAGAGAGATCTAGGAGTTGTTAGGGAAGGGGAAAGAATATGATCAAAATACAGTGTAGGTAAAAAAATTCATTTAGCTAAATAATTGGAGAAAAAATAAAATAGAATAATTATTTAAAACATCCATTTCTGGGCTGGGGAGTTGGCTCAGAGGTTAAGAGCACTGGCTGCTCTTCCAGAGGTCCTGAGTTCAATTCCCAGCATCCACATGGTTGCTCACAACCATCTGTAATGAGATCTAGTGCCCTCTTCTAGTCTGCATGAATACATGGAGGCTAGACACTGTATACATAATAAATAAATAAAATCTTTAAAATGTTTTAAAAAATCCATTTCCATATAATAAATACAATTTTACTGGGGGGAAATGTTTTCCCCTTCACATATATCCTTTCTTATTTTCTTGTTATACCATCCCAAAATAGAGACATTCAACAGTAGTTAGAATGGCATCTCCCAACATTTAAAAATGCTGCATCACCCAGTGGACGAACAACAACAACAACAAAAAAGCTGCATGTTCTTTTTTTCAAGCCCACCAACATCATGCACGTTTCCAGTTGCTTCTGCATTTGCACTGATATTTGATGTCTGCCTTTCTGTGACCACTTTAGTGTCCAAGAGACTATCTTATTGTGACTTTGATCTATGTTTTCCTGCTGACTTGATACTGAGCATCTTACATACTTACTAGCCATTTGTTTAACCTTCTTTTGTAAATGTCTTTCCAGACATGCTTGTCAGGGGTGGGGTAATGGCTCCGTGGACAAAGTACTTGGCACTGAAGCACAAGGACTGGAGCTTGGCTCCCCAGAACCCAGTATGTGCACCTAAACACACACCCACCACAATTATGCATATTCAAAATGGGTTGGCTTCTTCTTCCTGAGCTATAAGAGCTCTTTGTACTACTGGATGTGAGACCTTTGTCTCAGACTATAAGAACATAATATACATAAACACACCATAAAAACATGTTGCTATTATACTTGAAGATCTGGTGTGTGACCTAGGAAATTTTGCCTACTTTCAAGTCACAAGGATTTTCATCCTTGTTTTCTAGACATTTCATAGTTTTGACTTTTCTAATTAAGTTTATGATCCACCTTGAGTTATCATCTTTGTGTGGTACATACTTATATTCAAAGTTTATATTTTCCTGAGAATATCAAGCTGTTTCATTACAACTTGTTGAAATCATTATCATTACCCCCACTGAATTATTTTGGAGTCTGTCACATATCGGTTTTCTGTAGGTACATGGGTACCTCTCAACTCTAATGCTCCATTGATGTAGTTCTCTACTTGGCTATTGTATTCTCTTATTTACTATGAGCTTAGAGAAAGTCCTAAAATTAGACTATGTAAGTTCTACAGTCTTGTGTGTACATGTATGTATTGTATATGTATGTATTGCATATGTCTTTGTGTTGTATGCATGTGTGTGTTTGATGTGGGATTCCCCTCTGTATGCTGCAAATACCATTGGTTAATAAAGGACTGTCTTGGCCTGCCCAGGGAATAGAAGTAGGCAGGGAAAACTAAACTGAATGCTGGGAGAAAGGAGGCAGAGTGAGAGAGAAGCCATGTAGCCCCGCTGGAGACAGACGCTGGAACTTTACCCGGTAAGCCATTGCCACGTGGCGATACACAGATTAATGGGGATGGGTTAAATTAATATGTAAGAGTTAGCCGAAAAGAAGCTAGAGCTAATGGGCCAAGCAGTGATTTAATGAATACAGTTTCTGTGTNTAAACTGAATGCTGGGAGAAAGGAGGCAGAGTGAGAGAGAAGCCATGTAGCCCCGCTGGAGACAGACGCTGGAACTTTACCCGGTAAGCCATTGCCACGTGGCGATACACAGATTAATGGGGATGGGTTAAATTAATATGTAAGAGTTAGCCGAAAAGAAGCTAGAGCTAATGGGCCAAGCAGTGATTTAATGAATACAGTTTCTGTGTGATTATTTGGTAACATGTGTGTTACAGTTTAGATCATCACTCTCAGCTAAAAAGAAGGTCTGTGAGATTTTGTTTGTGATTCCACTGAGCCGGTTGGTAGTTGAGGAGTGAACTGACATATTAACAAGATGGAGTTTTCCAATCCATGAGCATGGTATAGCTCTCCACATAGAATTAGCTTCTCAACAACATTTTGAGATTTTTCAGTAACTCTTACATGTGTTTTGTCTTTGCCCCTGAGTCCCTGAGTATTTAGTAGGAGGCTTTCTGCTTAGCTTACAATTGCTCATCGCCAGGGTATAGAAACTCAACTGCTTTTTTGAATACCGACCTTGTGCCTTCAGCCACACTCTTAGTTCTAATGGAAAGTTCTTTGCCAGTTCCTGAGGATTTTCTGTGTCATTCCATCTGCTAACAAATACAGTTCTACTTCTTGCTTCACACTGTACTGCTTTTTATTTCTTTTTATTGTCTTATTGTACTGGCTACAAACTCCACGACGATCTGGAATAGGAGTTGTGAGAGCAAACACCCTTGCTTTGTTCCTAATTTTGCAAGAAAAATGTTCAATGTTCACCCTGATGAATGATGTTAAACTCAGGGGTTTCGTTGAGGCCTTTGAACACATTCAGAGAAGGGTCCTTCTATTCCTAGTTCACTGTGAACTGGTTGTTGTTGTTTTTAATCCTACATGGGTATCAATTTTCTTCAATATTTTTACTGCATCTGATAAAGGAGCTACTCTGTTTTGCTACTTATCTTTCAGTCAAAATGTTGATTTATGCTGATTGCTTTTTAATGTTTAACGAACCTCCTATTCCTGGGAGGAGCCCCACTCAGTGACATCACATTATCCTTTTGGATAGATTGACCTAGTCAAGTTGCTAATACTTGATTAAATATTATTGCAATTATATTATGGAAATGAACCTTTTTTGTTTGCATTTTTAATGCCTTAGTATGGTTTTGTGTCGAGGTAATGTTGTCCTCTCAGGAGAGAATTCTGGGTATTGGAGGCATGAAGCAGGGCAAGGAACAGTTAGAAACGAGCCCTTCATAGAATAAGGCAATCAGCTGATCTGAAGTGCATGAAGAAAACTATCACGGGGCTTAGTTATGGCTTTGACTACAGTCAGAGGACACTAGTGAGTGTTTTACCTAAAACAAAGGTTTGTGCCAATGAATGATATGGCTTATCAGGTAAAGGCTTCCACAAGTTGTCCTTTGACCTAGACTCTTGAACCGTGGTAGATGTGTATGCACACAGAGAGAGAGAGAGAGAGTACATTATATTTAAATGTAATTTAGAATTTTTTAAATGCTATATACTAATCTGACTTTTATTTAAAAGCAAACAAACAAAAAGAACAGCACCGAGGGGTAGGGGTGTAGTTCAGTTGATAGAGTTCTTGTCTGGATGAAACCCCAGGTTCGGACCCTAGCACTCAAATTAAAACAAATGAAAACATCACTGAGAAGAACGGAGGAGGAAGTTCACATTCTTCCCAGATAGTCAGGGCTCTCCAAAATCAAGGCTGCAATAATGCCCAACACATTTTCCACATTTTAAGACAGACCTAACTGTGGACTCAATTCCAGGGTGTGAGTTGCCTTGAACTAGAAAAAGGAAGGTAGCTGGCTGCAGATGGGTTGGCCGTGTTCCAGTGGATGGCTCCACTCCCACCTACACATGGTCAGTACATGGGCTTAGTGATCTATCAATAATAATAAAAATAAGGACATGAAATTGGGAGGGAAACAGGTTTGTGGGTTCCGTGGAGAGTTGGAGGGAGATAGTTAGGGCCTGAATAAGATCAAAAACATTTCCAGGTCCTGGTGGCACACACCTTTAATCCCAGCACTTGGGAAACAGAGAGAGTGGATCTCCAGGTTCAAGGCCAGCCTGGTCTACAGAGTGAGTTCCAGGTCAGCCAGGGCTACACAGAGAAACCCTTTCTTGAAAAACCAAAATTAAAAAACACACACACACGCATGCACACACACACACATACATATGTATGTATCATAAACATGTGAAATTTTCAAAGAATTCTTTTTTGTGTAATTTGAGGGGCTGGAGAGGAGGCTCCGTGGTTAAAAGCATGTACTGCTGTTACAGAGGACCCAAGTTCAGTTCTCAGTACCACCTCAGATGGCTCATAACCACCTGGAAATCCTGGCCTCTGCATTCACCAGACCCCTACATAGAGATACACGGACTTAAAAATAATGAAAACAAATCAGATAGATAAGATGAGGTAGATATTTATTCAAGTGGAAGGGGGAGAGGGAAAGGAGGGGTGGGGGGCACCCGTAAGCTCTATCACGAGAGAAAGAGCTAAATGTGTTTCCTGTGGCTCTGAGGTAGAACTAGGAACCATATACTGTGTTGGCGCCGGTTACCGAGAGGACTGTGTAACACCCTGGAAGGGGTGAGCTTCCCTTGCTGCTGGGACCCGGGAGGTTGAACAGCTGCTAAGGAGGGGCGGAGCTTACAACAAAGGGGCTGAACCAGGGATGAGTCCCCTGTGGCTAAATCCCTCACAGTCACCGCCTGCCCGGTTCCTATCCCTAGCCACTTGAAAACAAGCTTTTCTGTGTCTCCTCGACGCTATTTGTCAGGGAGGTAAATAGCCCTTCACAGCCGTACTTACTAAGCACCAGATGGGATGCTTGAAAAAAAGTTTTCATGAATTTTTAAAAACAGAGTAATTTATTTTTTTCCCCCAGAAAACCATTTTTTCAATAAAGGACTATTTTTAATGTCAAAAGTACCTCTTTATCTCTCTCTCTCTCTCTGATTTTTAAAACTGATTTTTAATTTTTGAGAGTTTCATACATGCATATGTTGTATTTTAATCATGTGCACTGCTTCCTATTCCTCCCAGGCCCTCCCTCACTCCCAGCAAACCCACACCCGTTCCCAATTTTGTGATTTTTGTTGTTGTTTCTGTAGTCCACGGCTTCCAATTGATGCTGCCAATATACTCATGGGCGTGGGGTCATCTGCTAGAGTATGGGCCAGCTACCAGAGGCCACACCCTTACAACTCTCCCCCAGAGCAGTAAACTGCCAATACCTCCTAGGCTAGGGGTGGGGCTCATGGTGCCACCTCCCCTTGTCCTAGAATGCTGACTGGCTTGATCTTGTGTTGGCAGCCACAGCTGCTGTGTGTTCATGAGTACACTGGTCATGTCCAGGGAACACTGTTTTGGTCTCATCCATCTGACTTTTTGATATTATTTTTTTAATATTATTATTATTTAGGTTTTTGAGACAGGGTTTCTTTCTGTAGCCCTAACTGCCCTGGAACTCACTCTGTAGACCAGGCTGGTCTTGAACTCAGAGATCCACCTGCCTCTATAAGTTCTGGGATTAAAGGCGTACACCACCACTATCTGGCTGGCTCTTATTCTTTCCGCCCCTCTTCCGCCATTGTCGCTGAACTTTAGAGGCAAGGGGTATCCCATTTGTGGCTGAGCATGCCACAGACACTTATTCTCGCTACCTTGACCAGTTGTGAGCTTCTGCATTAACTGCTAATTGTGGGGCTTTGCTGCTCTTATTGTCTTAACAAGTTACCTAGTCCATAGCCCAGGCTGGCCTAGAACCCATGCTACTCCCACCTCAGCCTTTCTGGTGGGTGTTGGGTTTGAAGGTCTGCACCACCACGCTCAGCTTCTTGCTCCTCTTGGTATTAGGTATAAAAAAGTCTTTCATTTAAGAGGATATTGGTGATCAAAGATCACCAGCTTCCCCCAACAAAGTTAAATGTCCGAAGCTGATCTCAAAACCTCTCTTGCTGCTCTTAGAGAAACTTCTCTACTGGTAAACTATTATTACAGTGGGTGGAGGTTAATGGTGAGACTCACAGCTGGTCAGAGCGCCATAAATAAGCAATTTGAATGCTCAGCTGTAACTGGGACATCTACAGCACACTCCCTGCCCACATCTCTGGTACCGCAGGAACAGGGCAGAAAGGGGAACAGAAAGAGTGCTAAGAAAAGAGGGAATGCTGTAAAATAGCACCCTCCAGATGTGACACAGCTATTGCACACATGAACTCACGGAGACCCAGGTGACCCACACAAGACCTGCTCAAGATTAAGCTAGTTAAAAACTCAGCACGGAGGGGAGGGGGCCCCTGGAGACCTAATGCTAGCTAAAGAGACAGTGGCGACTTATGGCTGCTCCAGCGGGGAGTGTTACTTTCCTTTAAGGGGCCCTCATGAGGCAGTGAGCAACCCCACAACCAAGCGTGTACGGAAAGCACTGATTGGATTTGGTGTGTTATCTGAAGGAGAAAAAAGGACGTGAACTGGAGGTGTCCTGAGGAGAGGGTCGAGGGAGGTAGAGCGGGAGTGGGGGGTGGGGGATAAGACCCATTATATTGTACATCTATGAAAGTTTCAAAGGGGAAAAAGGGGTCATTTTTGAAGTTTGGTTTATGAAATTCTCTCTCTCTCTCGCACACACCAATTTATTGTTGTGTGACATCAAGTCTGTGGCAACTATGTCACCATTAGGTGTTATGTTTCTCTTACTCAGTCCAGGTTTTCCTCAAGGACACTCTGTTTGGTCAGGGACAAGGGGTTAAAATGCCAGTACAGTACCTAGAGCCAAGAATAGTTTTCCTAGTTCTTATCAATGGCCAGAAGTGGCCACCCTCTGATTTAAACTGAAATCATTGAAACTAATAATTCCAAATGAATGTTAGGCCTCAAAATTCCTTCCTAATCTGACAAATCCATGCCCCTGTGGTTCTGTGACCCTTAGTGTGGAAGGTTCTCTGATTCTAATTGTCTGAGCCCATGTAAGGGACCCCTGGACAGACAAGGAACATTAATGGAGTTGGTGACAGGTGTTTTGCTGATTCAGGCCAGAGTCTTCCATGTCATCATCTTACCAAAACTGAACACTAGAGACCACAGTGTAATCTCTTCAGACCTCTAAAGCAGAAGAAGGAGGAGGAGAAGGAGGAGAAGGAGGAGGA
>LOJH01024185.1:0-13561 GCA_001685095.1 Ellobius talpinus | reverse complement strand
TTAAAGAAAACCAAGAAAAAGCAATCAAACATATGAAAGAAACTATTTAAGACTCAAAAACTGAAATAGAGACAATAAAGAAAACGCAAGCCGAGAGAATCATAGAAACAAAAATCATGTTCTCATTTTCTAATGATCAGGAACCACAAATGCAAGCATAAACAGCAGAATACAAGAGATGGAAGAGAGAATCTCAAGCGCTGAAGATACGATAGAGGAAATAGACTCATGGGTCAAAGAAAACATTAAATCTAACAAAAGCTTAACACAAAATATCCAGAAAATATGGGACACCATGAAAAGACCAAACCTAAGAATAATAGGTGCAGAAAAAGTGGAAGTCCAACACAGAAGCACAGAAAATCTATTTAACAAAATCATAGAAGAAAACTTTTCCAACCTAAAGAAAAATATGCCTATGAAGATACAAGAAGCTTACAGAACGCCAAATAGTACAAATGATAGGACAGTAACGAGACCTGTACCATTGAAAGCTTTCTACATCAGTACTGTGATTTTACTCTAACCAAAGTATGACATGATGATATATAAGGTTTTTGTATTTATGATTTTGTTTTTTTGATGCAGGGATTCTCCGTATATCCGGCGCTGTCCTGGAACTTGCTCTGTAGACCAGGCTGGCCTCTGCCTGTCTCTGCCTCTTGAGTTTTGGGATTAAAGGCATGTACCACCACACCCTGCTCAGTGATGTGTATTTTTAGCATGCACAGAGAATACCAAAACTCCAAACTAGTACTATATGTCAATAAAATAGAAAATTAAAGTAAAATTTTAATATATGTGGTGGTTTGTGTGAGGATGCCCCCCAATAGGCTTATGTATTGAATGCTTAGTCCCTAATTGGTGGACAGTTTGGGGAAGGATTAGGAAGTGTGGCCTTGTTGGAAAAGCTGTGTCAATTGGGACAGGTTTCAACAAAAAAGCCTGTGCCATTGCTGATTAGCTCTCTTCTCTCCCCCTCTCACCTCACCTCTTCTCTCTCTCTCTCATCTCTTTTTCTCTCTTTGTGCCTCTTGCTTGTGGATCCTCGCTCTGTGCCTCTTACTTATGGATCAGATGTAAACTCAGCTACTGATCCCACATGCCTGCTTGTCAGCTGCCATCCTCCATGCTGTGAGGGGCATGGATAAACCCTCTGAAACTGTAAGCAAGCCCCAATTAAATACTCGCCTTTGTAAGTTGCCTTGGTCAGCATCTTTTCACAACAATAGGGAAGCCATTAAGACAATATAGATTCAAATAATCTCAAAGGTCGTAGGACAAAGGGAACAGAGAACAATAAACAAGGTAGAACAATAAACAGAAGAAATATTAGGTTTGAGTATGAAATGTTCTTCAGGGATTCATGTGTTTGAATATGTGGTCCCAGCTGATGCTGTCTAGAAAATGGGATGTAGGTGGAGAAAGCAGGTTCCTGGCAGACAAGCTTTGAGGTTTACACAGCATGGCCCTGCTTTAGTGCTCGCTCTGCTTCCTGTTCTGCTGAGGTATAAGGAGGTCAACTTGCTGCTGTCACCGTGTCACTGGCTGGCTCCATCCCTACCATGGTGTACTGTAGCCTTTCAAACTGTGACCCAAGTAAGTCCTTCCTCCCTATGGTTGCTTTTGATAGGCACTCTGTTACAGTAAGGAGAAAAGAATGAAAACAGAAAATTGGTTCAGAGAATTGGGGTCTTTGCAAAGATAAACCTGACTATAAGGTTTTAGGCACTGAGTACTGGTTTATAGGAAGAATGAGGAAAAGTACAGAGTTTCAGACTGGAGAAGAATGCCAAAAAAATAGCTTAGTTGTTGATTCTGGTGTGAAAGTTGAAAGCTAGACTATGACTATTAACTTGGTAGAAGTGTGGACAGTGTAGGCTGGAGTGAAAGGCTCCATTAGGAATTGGGCCAGAGAGAAGTCATGTTATATTCTGGCAGTTAACTTGGCTGTATTCTGCCCATTGTACTAAAAATCCAAATGAAACTCTTGGTCTAGCTTGAATTCTATTACTGAGATAAATATAGCTAAAATTATTGTAATTTTAAAAAAGTGGCATGCAAGAGAAAGACACCATGTGTCAGAACATAGGTAGAGGGCTTTTTTTTAATTGGGGGAAAGTAAATGGGAAAAGGTGGGAGAGGAAGGGAGTCTGGCCTCTGGGGACAGGAGCACCAGAAGAAAGAGAGAGACAGGCAGAGACAGAGAGAGAAGGAGAGAGAAAGAGATGGAAGGTGGGCAGGCCCTTTCAAAAGGGAACATAGCGAATGTGCCCAGGAGGTGCTCTTAGTGGCTATGGCTGAGGATGTATACTTCAAGATCATGTCTAAATACTAACAAAAATTTAGGTGAATAAAAGGCTTATTTCAGTTTTTAGAGCATAGGACATCACTGAGAAAGTCAAAGCAGGAATTCAAGCAGGAACTTAAAACAGAAAAGCATGGAGGAATGCTGCTTGCTGGATAGCTCATAGACATACTTAGATAGCTTTCATAGATAGCCCAGAACCACCTGCCCAAGGAATGGTACCATCCACAATGGGCTGAACCTTTCTGTACCAACTAGCAATCAAGAGAATGCCCTACAGACATGCAACTGAGACTCTTCTCAGTGACTTTAGGCTGTGTCAAGTTGACAATGAAAGCTAACTAGGATGGCTATATTAAAAAAATAATGGACTAAGTTGTTTGGTGGAACAGATTTCAAAACCCCATAGCATTTAGGGTGTGGCATAGTTATTGGTCACTGAATTTATTAAGGGTTAGAAAGAGAATTCAAAGCAGAGAGTATAGCAGAAATGAAACAATCATGCCAAAATGCCTTCTAAATATTTATATTTTTATTCAGAGATTCATTCTGCTCTCAACCTTGACCATAGATGGTTCTCTTTGCAACGTATAGCAACCAAAATAGAGATAAATACATGGTCAAAGTACTGAGACTAAATGGAAGCATGCTCAGCCCCAAATGAGAAATCAGCATCAGTTCCCCCACCAAGGCTCAGTGACCATCATGGAAGAGGGAATAAAAAGAGTGTAAGAGCCATAGGATGTAGAGGAGAGGTTGAAGTGCTGCCTTCTGGACATGGCATGGCTATTGTGCTCATGTATCCACAGCATTGGTGATAACCCGCACAAGACCTGTACCAGATCAAGCCAACCCCAATGCCCGTGTGGGTCAGAGGAGATCTCAAAAGGCTCTAGTGCTAGCCAAAGAGTTATTGGCAGTTTATAGTTGTTGGGGGGGATTATCCTTTTGTGGAGTTGTGGCCACTGATAGGTTTTACTATCATTCCTGTGGATGGCCCCATAATGTGCATAACTAGGCATAACTAATTGGAATCAGTGGTTTAAAAAATAGAGGACCCGAAGTTGGAGGGAGAGATGTTTGGGGTAACTGGGGAGAGCTGGGGCAGAAAATGAGTGGGCAGATATCATATGTGAATGAAATTAGCACAAAATAAAAACTCTAACAGATACATACATATATATTCCTATATATATAAAACAGTGTTCAATTTGATTAAGAATGGGACATAGGCATTGACAAAATTGTCGGCAAGCTGTGTACAAGCCAAATTTTGTAATTTTAAAGATTATCAAAATTATGGATAAAATTCCCACTTTGCACAGAGATAATGGATAAAGTGCCCTTAGGACAAGAGCCAACTCATCAAAACTTCCAGTATGAGCCACCCAGACACATCTGAAATGATTTTACTTGAAAACAGAGAAATTGCTAGGAACGCTACTCAAACAGTGCCTGTTAGAAAAGGGTTTCCCCAAGTTCAGCCAAGCATAAGCTCAATGGCTACTGCCACCTTAAAAAGAGACAAGAAGTCCACTTTTAGTGGGCAGCAGAACAGGGTATCATCCATCTGGTAAGAGTGGCAGGGTAGGGTGATCATGGAAGCTTGCACCAATGTTCCAAAGAATCACCAAGGCTAGGTAATATATAGCAAAGTTGAATTCCCTTCAAAGAGTTCCTAAGTGCATTGGTCATGTCTCTGGGATATTGGAGATACCAGACACATAAGATGTTTCCTGAGGGAAGCTGCAGGCACTGAGTAGCCCAAGAGAAAGGCCTTATGTACCACAGGCAATAGAGCTAAAGACAAGGCTACCCAAAGCATGTTGGAGACTAGATGAACTCTAGATCGTAGACATGGAACTACAAGGTTTGGTGTTCACTCTACTGATTGTCTATCTTACTTTGATCCAATTAATTCTTGCCATTCTCCTGTTGCATTTGGGATGGGAATTTTTACCCTATGCCCTTATATGATAAGAGCAAGTGTCCATAGTTAAAGAATTATTTTGAGCCTCAGAAGAAACTTTAGACTCTTGGACAGTATGAGAACTGTAAGACTCTGGGGATATTTGAGGCTGGATTTAATGTAGTGGAATGTTATGGTTTAGATTTAAAATGTTCTCTGCAGGGTAAGGGTGGAGGGTGGGAGGGGAACAGAGAGGGGAGAAGGGGAGGGGGCAGGAGAACATGAGGGATCAGGATGGCCAAGTTGGGGGAATGATAAAGAGGGAGAGCAAGGAAAGAGATATCTTGATAGAGTGAGCCATTATGAGGTTAGCAAGAAACCTGGCACTAGGGAAATCCCCAGGAGTCCACAAGGATGACCCCAGCTAAGAATCTAAGCAATAGTGGAAAGGGTGCCTTAACTGCCCTTCCCTTCTAAGCAGATTGATGACTATCTTAATTGTCATCATAGAACCTTCATCCAGTAACTNTAATATGAGCAAAGGGGTCAAGACCATGATGGGGAAACCCACAGAAACAGCTGAGTGGGAGCTCACTGACTCTGGATGAACAGCTGGAGAACATACATAGGACATACATAGAACTAGGCCCTCTAAATGTGGGTGACAGTTGTATGACTTGGGCAGTTTGTGGGGCCAGTGACTGTGGAACCAGTATTTATTCCTAGTGCATGAACTGGCCTTTTGGAGCCCATTCCCTATGGAGGGATACCTTGCTCAGCCTAGAGACAGGGAGGAAGGTCTTGGTCGTACCTCAAGTAATGTGACAGACTCTTTGACTTCCCATGGGAGGCCTCACCTTCTCTGAGGAATGGATTGGGGTGTGGTGGGGAGAAGGAGCTGGAGGAGGGGAGGGAGAGGGAACTGGAATTGCTATGTAAAACAAAAAAAACTGGTTTTATTAAAATAAAATAAAGAAAAAATGTTCTCTACAGGCTCATTTGTTTCCAAATTTGGTCCCCAGCTGGTGGTGGTCTTTTAGAAGGTTGTGGAACCTTTAAGACAGTTCTCAACCTCCCTAATGCTGTGAGTGACCCTTTCACACAGTTCCTTATGTCATGGTGACCCTCAAACATGAAATTATTTTGTTGCTACTTCATAACTGTAATTTTGCTACTGTTATGAATTGTAATGTAAATATCTGATATGCAGGATAACTACTATCTGACCTCCAAAGGGCTGCAACCCACAGCTTGAGAACCATTGCTTTAAGAGGTGAGGCCTAGCTGAAAGAACTGTGTCACTATGGGGTGAGGCCCCTAGACTGATCCTGCTTCCAGCTCTGATTTCTGATTTGCCTAATCTGAGAGAGCGAGTCTCTGCTGCTGTGGCTTCCCCGTGGTGATCACCCATATCCCCTTAAACCACAAACCCAAATCAATCTTTTCTTCCTTAGTTTGCTCCTTTCAGCAACAAGGAGTGTTAACTAATCAGGAGACCAACAAAAAAATAAAACAATAGATTGAACCACTACCCGTTATAATAATTACATTAAATTTTAGTAAACTAATCATTCTAATTAAAAGCACTTAGGTAAATTAAAGCAATGCTGTCTCAGTTGGGGTTTTTATTTCTCTGATGAAACATCATGACCAAGAGCATCCTGGGGAGGAAAGGGTTTATTCCAGCCTACAGTTCCACAGCATGGTTTGTCTGTCTCTGAGGGAAGTCAGGGCAGGAACATGTTTACAGGCTTAACAAACACATGGTTTGACACTGAAAATACAATGTTCAAGCGCCAGGCGCCAGGTAGTACTTATATGAGGCTGTATTTTATAAACATTTAAGCATTCTTAAATATACAACCTCAACAAGTTTTAATAGAAGTCTAGGCTTAAAATGCCATGGAATATGTTCTCTGATTAAAATAGAATTAAATTAGATATTAAACGTTATGTATCTGGAAAAATTTAGATATGTGGAAATTCTAGAATACCTCCCAATGAAAAAAATCCTAGGGTAAACATTCTCTTCAAAGTAAATGACAGTGAAAATATAGTAATCAGAATTAATGTAATTTTACTAAACATTACAATTATTTATCTAAACAAAAAACCCCAAGGGATTATCATCTTAGCACACACTGAGTCACTTTAAAGCCCCTCAAGGGCTGGAGAGAGGACTCAATGGTTAAGCATGCTTCCTGCTCTTGCTTGTGCTTTGATGGCTTCCTGTTTAGGCTGCTACTTTTGGGGGGACAGTGGGAGAGTTGGGGAGGTAGGGGTTATCACTCGGATTTGGTGGTTCACAAATGCCCGTATATAATACATCTCTGGAGGGCCTCCCAGCCTCTTTTGGACTCCACGGGGACCCATACTTATATGTTTGAGGTTGTCATGGTCCACAGAGCCCAAAATAGAATTGTTTGAAGTAAAATTGCCACAGCAAGCTGCTGTGGTTTGGATAGGAAGTGCTCTCATGGGCTCATGTGTCAGCCCGGCTGCTGGTGCTGTTTGGGGGTCTGTGGGACCTTCAGGAGTTTGAGTTTCACTGGAGGAAGTGGAGGCTTCATGTTAATGCTCTATGTCTTGAGAGTAGATTCAATGAGAGCAGTCAGTCTCCTGTACTACCATCATGCCTTCCTTGCCCTGTGTTTCCTACTGGGACACACCAAGTTTCTCTGGAACTGTAAGCCAGAGTAAACCCCTTTTCCTGAAGTTGGTTTAGTTATGGTGCTTTATGATAGCAATAGGCAAAGAAACGAAAACATTAGGTACATCCTCAAGTCCATGCAGAGTAATACTGGTAAGGGAAGATCCTAGCAAATTTTCACTGCTAAAATTTTGTATATTTTAACTAAGATGGCTAGTAAATTATGATGATGAGCAAATTGTGATGTTATACAATTTCTGGGAGATTTTTACTAAGTGGGGATTTAAGCATGTAGAATAAATCTATAACCAGGGGCATAGATACTATTAATGCTTTTTCAATTTTAAAATTTAGGAGTGTGAAGCAAAAATAGGTAGATGGCTAAGGGCACAGCCCAGTGGTTGAAGATTTGCATAGAATCCATGAAGCTCTAAGCTTAACACAGTACCAGTGCTGCCCCCCAAAGGCTAAAATATAATACGTAGTAATGATTATGACTAAGCATACGTAGCTTCATGTTTCTTTCTCCAGGTCAGCTATACTCAGTTAATAGCAAATCAATACAGACTTAAAAGACTCTAGTTTACCCTCGCTGATTCTCTGGACCAACTCATCTCTCTAGTTCCCTAGGTGTGACCTGCCGGATAGTGACCAGGAGCATGCTCAACGTCGGAAGAGGGCAAGTTTTCCGAATGCAGGAGAAGCCCCCTCAATGACTGGTTGATTCTTGGTAGTTATTGTAATTGTATCATCTAACCATAGCTCAAAAAGTTGCCTGAGCTACACATGAAAAGATCAACAGGTTTATGTGTTTATGATTTTAAGTAAAGGTTTAAATTAGACGTGCATAGCTTTAACTCATACGTAATTTTGTGTTGTCTTCATACACAAGACTTTATATCATAACAGATGAAACTGCTTTACACTCATACCTTTGGATTCTAAACTTCACTTGGATTGTGATACATAGAAACAAAGTTATTTGAACTAGCTTAAATTTGCGTGCACAAACACGCAAATTACACCCACCTCAGTTTTATCCTTAAGAAAACAAAGAGATCTAGGACTCAGTTTTAGATTTTCTTCTTTCGGTCCTAAGGAAATCCAAACACACACACACACAAAAATGATTAAAAAACTACTTCTAGTTTCTCTACTACTAGTGAATATTTTAGCATAACATTTTTATTGATTCTTTGGGAATTTCACCATGCACTAAGAACACTCATTTCCCAGACTTTCCATGTCCCACCCCCACCCTCGAGACCTCCCTCCCCCCAAAATAAAAAGAATAAAAGTTAAAAAAAAATAGAGAAAAGATCCAAGTCCTATTTGTGTTATCTAAATACTCACTGGAGCAGGGTCAAAGTCTCAAGTGGCCTGTCCCTTAAATAGAACTGACTCATTCCTCTCCCGCACCCCCACCAGAAGTCTTCAGTTGTGGGGAGCTAACCTCAGCATCCTTATTACACTTTTTAAGAGTTCTTTGATGGATTCCTGTTTAGGCTGGTACTTTGGGGGGGCAGTGGGAGAGTTGGGGAGGTAGGGGTTGTCACAGAATCCTTCCAGGTCCCTCTTTCTCAACTGTGTGTCTGCAGTAATTGATATCACTGCAAAAGTAGCTTCCCTGCTATTTATAGACAATGGGAGCATGGATAATGGGCTTCCGTATGGCTTCTGGTGACAGCACAGACGATGAACCTGGCCCCTGACAAGGCCCCTGGAGGCAGCCTAAGCCAAGGACATCTACCTGGCTTCAGGCAGCAGCAAAGACCAGGGACATCTGTTGGCTTTTGGCAGCAACATGGGCCATGAGCATCAACACAGAACCTGGCTACAGTAAGACCCTGGACCCAGACATGGCCCTGGGCAGCAGCGCGGACATGGACATCCCCATGGTCTCAGGTGGCAGCACAGGTCACCCACATCAGCCTGGTCCTCATTGTTGTTGAGTCTCTAGTTCTGCCTCTCTCCACAGAGCACATGCCCTCTGTATTTCCATCTTACCCATCTCTCCATCACACATCGTTCAGCTTCCACTGCCTGTCCTACTAGTACATTTTCAGACATATACTTTAATAATCTTATATGCTTACATATGCAATACTTTTATATTTGTAGAAAGAAATCCATTTCAAAATGAGTCAAATTCTTCATCACATTTATTTATTGATTTCTGTAGATATGCATGAGATGTGTGGACATCAGAGGACAACCTGTGGGAGTCTGTTGTCTTTCCTACCAGGTGGATCCCAGGGATAGAACACAGATTGTCAGGCTTGGCAGCCAGTACCTTTGTCAACCTCTGAAATTATTTCCTTTAAAAGTGAGGTTTTAAATGATAGAATATAATTTTCAAATATTTGTTATGCAGTACTATTTTATTTTCTTGGAAAAGAACTTTCTAAATAAAATAGAAGCATACATATTATTCAAAATAACCTTTAAGTTGTAAAATAATCTTTAATAAATCCTTGGAAAAGAGAAGTATTCTCTTCAAGCTGTATTTCCTTTTTCCTAATTATGGATGCTATTTGTTTATATTATTATATAATAGATTTTCTTAATAGAAGCATAGTATATGGGACAAATATCCCAACTTCGATTTTAAATAATGCTGTAACTCAAACCAAATGCATTTATGTAAGTTATATTATCTTGAGAAGTTAACCTCTTTGACCTTTCTGTCTCATCTGTTAGCTTCAAATATTAGTAATTATCATACATGTATGCTTTGAGGGCTAAATAATATAATAGATAAATCAAACAATATGGAGTCTGGTTATTTATTCAGCTGATATAGAGTAGGCACTGGTGCTAGGCACTGAATGGGGGTCACCCAATAGCAATGCCTACATCTTAACGGATAAAAGAGGACCCCAAGTGAATGAAAAGGGAATGTGTTTGGGCAGAAGGGAAATCCAGTTGTGTTGAAAGGAGGCTGCTGAAGAGGCAGCTGTTTAAGAGACAGTGAGTGATGTTTATCCTGTTGGTGAAGTTCAGAACGTTCAGTGTCTTTGTAGGGCAAGCACATTTCCTGTTAAGGGAGGTGAGAAGCCAATGAAGAGGCTTCAGAATGGGATGCTAACCACCTTTTCAAAGAATGCTGAGACTCCACAAAAGCAAATGGTTTAGAAACTTACTGTGGTCATAATGGAAATTCAGGCAGTGAGCAATAGCTCTCTTTTAGAAGGTAACTAAGATAATAGGATGAAGTATTTTTTCTGATAAAAAAATGCTAGTTTTGTTGTTGTTGTTGTTTTGTTTGTTTTTAATCAAGAAGTTTTGTTCTTTGACAATTTTGTGAGTACGAGGCACAAGACAGTAAGCAGCATTTTTTCATGACTTCTGCCTTAGTTCTTGCCTCAGGTTCCTGCTTGAGTTCCTGCCCTGGCTACTCTCAATGATGGACTGTCAGCTGAAAGGTCAAGCTAAATGGACGCGTTCTTCCCTGCATTCATCACTTTTCTCTTGCTGGGATAAAGCACCAAGACCAAGGCAACTCATAGAAGGAAAAGTTTATTTGGGCCTATGATTCCAGAGGGATACGAGTACTCGGTGCTGAGCAAAGGTATGACAAGAAGCAGTAGACATGGTGGCAAGATCAGGGAGCTGATTTCACATCTTGAACCCCAAGCATGAAGCAGTGACAGCAAACTGGAAATAGCATGAATCTTTAAACCCTCAAAGCCCACATACTGGCATACTTCCTCTAACAAGACTTCACCTCCTAAGTGTCTCCTCAAATATGCCACCAACTGGTAGTCAAGAGTTCAAACGTATGAGCTGTGGGGGACATTCTCATTTAAGCCCCCAGTTTCTTTCAATCATGGTATTTTATCACAGCAAACTAGGACACCTAGACTCAGAAAGGGTAGCTATTATACAAGAGTTCACTGCTGTTGGCATCTTTGTTACGCATAACTGGGAAGACGGAGAGGATGAAAGAAGTCACACCAGGAAGCAAGCTAGTACTTATATAAGTAAAAGGTGATTGGATCAAGATGGCAGCAGAATGGTGAAACTCCTAAACTCAAGATGAATTAGCATGGTGAGGTCTTGCTGGGCTTTGGGAATGGGGAGAAAAGGAAATCAGGGGTGACTCTTAAGCTTCACATTTGCATTGCTTCTCGGTCCAGTGTTCTGTGTTGAGAATACTGGAAGAGGAGGGTGGGAAAGGATGCTTAGCACGTGTAGTGGGGACAGGTAATTCTAAGTCTTGCTCTACTCATTGGCTTCAAGATGCCTGTGCGAGGTCTGAGATAGCAGAGAGGTATCTGACATTCAGAGACTCTTATGCATCAAAGTTAGAAAGAGTATAATAGCATTTCTATGGTACATTTGAAGTGTGTGTGCGTGTGCGAGTGAGTGAGCAAGTGAGAGAGAGAGAGAGAGAGAGAGGAGAGGAGGGGAAGTGCAAAAGGTGATGGAGAGAGACACATCAAGGCTGGCCCCCCTCACCAGAAAGAGAGACCTAAAGTTTAACATTTATTTATTTTTAACTTGTATGACTGTTTTACAATGTATGTGTACTATGGATGTGCCTGGGGCCAGTAGAGGCCAAAGACGGTATTGGTTCTCCTGTAACTGATGGAGACAGATTGCTGTGAGCTGCCGTATGGGTTTGGGGAACCAATCCTAGGTCTTCTGCAAGAGCAGCAAGTATTTTTAACTGCTGATCCATCTCTCCAGTTCCAGACCCAAACTTTGACATAATTAGTTGCCTTTGTTGTGGTTCCCTGGGGAAGGCAAATTCTCTGGTTTACCATATCACCAGCTCAGTAAAGAGCACTTTAAGAATGAAATTCATGCCCCTGTTTGTTGGCTTCTGTATTGACAGACACCTTTGACCTCCAGTGTCCTGGTTATACTTGGCTCACAGAGGTATACCTTCAGGACCTGAATAAGTCGTTCAGTTTCCTTAGAGAACCCAAAGCCTGCCTAAGACCAGAAGGTCCTGGAGTTCTGAGGTGGAAACTCTTCCAAACATCCAACAAGTGATTCAGTGATTCTACTCAGGGATTTTCCCTTTCCTGGCTCTGGTACTTTCTTGATGTGGGATTCCCCTCTGTACACTGTGAATACCATTGGCTAATAAAGAAGCTGTTATGAGCCTGTGATAGGCTAGAGTAGAGCTAGACAGGGGAAACTAAACTGAATGCTGGGAGAAAGAAGATGGAGTCAGAGAGAAGCCATGTTGCCCCACCAGAGACAGACGCTGGAACTTTACCTGGTAAACTACAGCCTCATGACGATACACAGATTAATGGAGATGTGTTAATTTAAGGTATGAGTTAGGCAGAAATATGCTTAAGCTATTGATCAAACAGTATTGCAAGTAATATGGTTTCTGTGTGATTATTTCGGGAGTCTGGGCGGCCGGGAAATGAACAAGTGGCCTCCTACTATACTTTCTGTCACCTTCATGTAGCAAACTAAACTGTGGTACCTTCCACTTTGATGTCCATCATAAGGCTTGTCTGGCTTCTGCCTTAAAAGTGCTTTCTGTTGTGTTTCTATTCCTTCCTAGGTTGCAGTTTGTTTCGCCACTGAACGTTCTTTTCTATCCTGTTCTGTCTGGGTATTTCATAACTTAGACTGTTAGAATGGGTGACATAGCCGCCATTCCTCATGACAGTTCCTTAGGATCTGCTAGCCTCAGGTTGTGAGAAATGGAATCAGGCTGTATGGGATGATAGCTCCCATAAAGAATGGCTTAGCCCCAGCCTGACTGTCAGCTTCACCTGCAGAAACAATATGCCCAGGTACTGAAAGCAACTCAGATATTTCTAGTCAAACTACAAACACCAGCTGTGACTTCTGAGTATCTACTCAAGTATGTGTACATGCACATATCTGCTCCCCAGGCCCTCTAAGGGCACTCAACCTTCATCCCATAGAAAAGTTGGGGCTCCTGTCTGTTCCAGTAAAGCATCCTCAGCCTGTTGATGGGGGCCTGTCTGCTCCTCTGTCTGTTTTCCAACATAGAGAGATACTAGAGATATATCCCAGGAGGCCTTAGGAAGAGAGGTACAAAAGCAAAAGCATCTAAACCTGGCTTAGTGGGTTTAGGGCTGACAAGAATCATAAGCATTTTCAGAATACAGCACATTGGAGATGCACTGACCTTCGGACCACAGAAAATATCACGATGTTGACTATAACCTATATTTCACAGAGGACTTGATGAAAGAATTTACAAAACACTGGAGTATTGACACGAAATTCTCTTGGCTGGCAGACATTGCCCAGAGCATAAATATAACAGTTGTGTACAGCTAGAGACATTGGTAGCCACCATCCTCTTAGGACAAAACTTCAGGATGCAAAGTCAAGGAGGCAGGGTCATGAAAGAAAAATGAGTGTGCCTGCTGTGGAGATGATAGGGTCACTGGAAATGAGTGTCTGCTGTGGAGATGATAGGGTCACTGGAATGAGTGTGCCTGCTGTGGAGATAGGTCACTGGAAACTTGAGTGTTCCAGGGAAAAAGAGATGCTAGAAGTTGGAAGTCCTAGCTGCCCTGGAACCTGGTTCTGAGGAAGATGGAGGAGGCCTGGGATTCATGGCTGACAGACAATTATAGTTACTCCCCCAGAGTCTCAGGTAAAACTCACTGAGAAGCAATATCCTTTGATTTTGCTGGTGGATATTGGGGTTAGTTAGTAATAGATCATCTGATCACAAAAGCCCTCC
>LOJH01024184.1:1924-14326 GCA_001685095.1 Ellobius talpinus | reverse complement strand
CACACACACACACACACACACACACACACACACACAGAGATATCTTGTCTCAAAAGCATTTTCCTACATGATACTCAATTTGTAGATACAAAGAATAAAATAGTTTGGCAATCACTCCCACAGCCAAACGACCAGAGTCGCTGTGGTAAGTCATAGGACAGATCATGCCTCCTGATGTTACACATCAGGAGCACATCAGTGTGGTGGTTTACAAAAAGTTCATAATCTGATCACTGGGAGATAATGGACAAAAATAAATTTTAAAAACAATCTATAAAATAATTGGCTGGTCTTAGCTCTTTTTTAAAATATCATGTCATGAAATGCAAAGAAACATTCAAAATCAATTTCAAAGAATCAATTTCAAATTACAAAAAATTAAAGAGACACTAAAATCAGATGCAAACATGATCTTTAAATTTGTAATGTTCTTTTGATACATCTTTCTCCAAGCAATGGGCAAACCTTCAATAGAATTTGTATGAGGTAGTGGTCAATATTGTTTT
Organism: Ellobius talpinus; assembly: GCA_001685095.1. Classification (NCBI taxonomy): domain Eukaryota; kingdom Metazoa; phylum Chordata; class Mammalia; order Rodentia; family Cricetidae; genus Ellobius; species Ellobius talpinus. Next base: position 13,820 of record LOJH01024184.1, on the reverse strand, counting down.
CCATGAGATTATCCAATTAACTCAGAACAATATCAGAAAGAATATGCTCCCAGCTGCTCCATAAACTCGTCTGCCATAAACCCACCATCTCAACACATGGGGTCTGGTTTACTGTCTTTTTTCTACCCAGACAGTAGTACAGACTCCATCTTTTCTCCTGGTTGTTCTCTTTCAACTCCATGGCAGTAAACAAAAGCTCCTTTACCTTATTCTTTCTTGTTAAACTGTAAGTCCATTTAAATTTGCTACTAAGTAAAGGTAAATAATAAGATATTTTACAGCTATATAGACAAATAAAATAAAATTCTGTATAATATCTATACCATACACTATAATAAATTCCAAACAGATTAAAATCATGAAAATACTAGAAGAAACCATGGGTAAATTGTGTTATAACAACAGAGTGGGAGAAAACCTGTTGACTCAAAATGAAAAATTAATAAATCCCTAATTTTAAAGCTTTAACAAAAAATAAACCAAGTAAAAAAACATCTGAGAATCTGGTGACAAGTATTTTCAACTCACAACACAAAGGACTCACATCCATACTCTTAAGCATGACAGACAATTAGAAGTAGTTAACAAATAAGAGGCTTCACAGTAAGTAGTTCATGGAAGACATATAAGGCTAAATTTACTTTATTACTGAGGCTTTACTTTGAGGGAAAAGATTGATTGACTGATTGATTGATTGATTGACTGACTGACTGACTGACTGACTGACTGATTGATTGACTGATTGATTGATTTAGGGTTTTTCAAGGCAGGGTTTCTGTGTGTAGCCCTGGCTATCCTCAAACTCGAAGATCCACCTGCCTCTGCCTCCCAAGTGATGGGATTAAAAGTGTGTGCTACCACTGCCTGAAGAGAAAATGTCTTTAAATAGTGCAAAAAAGATAAATTGAACCATACACCAAGCTGATTGGACAGTGAAGTAACACTGTTATGAAGCTTTTTTCTTTTTTTACTATATACACCTAATGACACATATTCTGAGAACAACAGGGGTGTCTGGTGTGGTAGTTTATGCTGACTGTCTACTTGACAGGACCTAGGATCACTGAGGAAACAAACCTCTGAACGTGTCTGTGAGGAAGTTTCTAGCTTGGGTTAAATGAGGTGGAAAGACCCACCTTAAATGTCCACGGTCCTAGACACACAACGGTAGCTGATCCCTGACTGCGTGTGTACTGCGACCCACTACCTCCCACTCCTGCCTCTGCCACTTCCCTGCCACAACAGCTGCACCCTTAATTATGAGCTGAAACCAACTCTTCCTTAAGTTGCTTTTGTCAAGTATTTTGTCCTAGCAGTGAAGAAAGTAACTAATTTATCTGGCCAACAGTAACAGTGATATTTAAAATCAATAATTGCAGATAATTATGCAAATGAGTAGTAACATTAATATCAAGAATCAAGGGGTTTTTTCCAAAAAAGATAAAAATGACAAAATGTTATGACTTAAAGGTTCTATAATATTACAATAACCTAACTTAGAAATATCAGTAAGCATTCAAGATCTTTTCTCAAAAAAAAACAGCTCAAATGTTAAGAGTACTGGCTGCTCTTCCAAAGAACCCAGGTTTGGTTCCCAGCACCCACATCAGGCGCTCACTACTCTCCCATCCTCCCATAACCCCAGATACAGGGAGTTCTGACCCCCATGGCATCCACGCATACATGGCATACATTCACTCAAACTCACATACATATACAAAATAAATTGTAAGGAGGAAGGAAGGGTGGGTGGGTGGGCAGAGAAGACAGGCAGCGAGGCAGGCAAGCCGGCAGAAATGGAGTGAAAACAACCCAGCCGTTGTGTTAAACCCCTGAGGACCCAGACCATGTTTTCTAAATAAAGAGAATTACACAGAGAAATGGCAGGTTCCAGGAATAAAGTGCTCAAAATGAACATTACCAAAAAACAAAAGATATTACAAAAGACTATTTAAAACATGCCAAAAGTGAAACAGTCAACCTAGGAGTTTCTCTAAACTAGGGGAACAATGTGCATTGAAAAGAATGACTAAAATGAAATGCATTAAATGTATAAAATAACATAATATAAAATAAACAAGCAAGTGCAACTTACTGGTCATTAACAAGAGCTGCCAGAGCACTAACTCATTACCCTCAAAATGTACAACCTGGGAAAGAATCAAGCAGTTGTGCTGTCAAACTGCCTTCAAAGTCAGCAGATGAGCAGTTTTCATCAGAGGCAGTCAAGTCATCAGCTGAAAACTAACGTGAGCCTTTACAAAGGCTGAATGAACCCACTGAGCAAATTCTAACAGAAAATAGCAATCAACCTTTATGTACCTCTATTGGAATGTGCCATTTACTAAAAACCAGCAGGATTCGTCTAGAGATTGTCTCACTTAGTAGAAACTTTTGTGTAATTTTTACAGAAAGTATAATCGTGAGGAGCTTTAAATTTTTATAATACACTTAATGTTTCATAAGGAAATGTATCCATATAGAACTTTAATACCATTTTTAAATTTAATGACTATTTTTCTAAAAAGAATTTTAACTGATTTTAACCTTTCGATAATACTTACTGTGAATTCATATCTTCTACTAACTGGGTGAGTTTTTTCCAGGGATTATACTCAGAATCAATGGTATAAAGCCGCATGTGCAAGGCTAATACATGGAACAGCTGATCTGAATAAATTGGGGGAAAAAAACTAATGAGAAAGTTGATACAATTCTTCCAGGACAAAATGTTCTCAGTTTTAGTTACTTTTTTTCTAGTTACTTTTAATAAGGAAATATAATCATGTTATTTTGTTCAGTCATTATACATAATTAATCAAGTTTACCCTGTATCTTGCTTAGGTCTTTATTGTTTTAACAAAGGACCATTACCAAAGCACCCTGAGGAGAAAACTTTACTTCATCTTTCAACTCTCAGGTAACACTCCATCCATCACTGAGAAAAGTCAAGGCATCAACCTGGAAGCAGGAATTGAAGCAGAAGCCAGTGAAGAGAAGCTTACTGGCTTGCTCTCTATGGCTTGTTTACCTGCTTTCATATACCATCTAGGACCACCTCCCCATGAGTGGCACTCCCTCCAATAAGCTGGGTCCCCAACATCATTGCTCAAGAAAATGCCCTCCAGAACTACCTGCTGGCCAATCTTATGAAGGAATTTTCTCAATTAATATCCCCTCTTCCCAGATATGTCTAGGCTTACATCAAGTTGACAAAAAATAACTAGTACAACCAAGATCAGCCATTACAAGCTGCAACTACTTCATTTCCTTCTACGCTGCTCTAAACATAACTCCACATGATTTCTAATAGAATCCAGACGGTCCTTATGCTCAACCTTCTCTCAGAAGTGGTCTGCTTTTTTCATCTGATTTCATGATCCAGTTATGCCCATTTGTACTTCTTAGTATTATAGTCATTTTCTAACTGAAATCTGCTGCCTTTAAGTCCCTACCTGGGTGTTATGGATAACAACATTCTTAGCAGTTCAGAGAAAAGTTCTTCTTTGGTGAAGTTGCTTGTTAGAAATAGCATACACAGATAGAAGCTATTTAGTGTAGATCATGAATTATATTAAATTATTAGAACTTCCCAAATGAAGGTATCAGAACAAGAAGTTACCTTTTTTGACTAAAGCTTAGGCTAATTTTGTGTTCTATTCTTGTTTATGGTGATGATGTGGTACAGGTCTTGAACAACCAGGCAAGTGCTCTACCACTTGAGCTATACCCCTAATGTCAGTATTTAACCTCTATGAAATCACAGAATCCACTAGAGTTGTAACCTGTGGCTTCTCAACTACAGTAATAAGCAGAAAGTCTCAGACCTAGGTACAGAAGAGTGCTTATTTTCCTGCTGAGAGATAACTGATTCTCATGTGATGTTCCGATACTAATAACTACCCAGCGATACCTGCCAATGGCTTCAACAATTTCTACTTCTGGAAAGGAAAAAACCTTATAGCCTATAATGTCATCAGAATCTATGGAGTTTCATATCTATTTTCAAATCATTTTAATAAAGAAGTAAATAGAATAACATTAATAACAACTTTTTCTTAATAAAAAGTTATGCATTATTTTTATATTTGCTTGGTCCTACAGCTATTGAAGGCATATCGATACAAAGTTCTTCTTGCCTAATTTACAATGGACACTCTCTCATTTATCTTTCAAAGCCTTGTTGCAATGGCATGCCCACCAAAAGCTTCACCGGTTCCACCTTATAGAAATGATCCCCAACCTTCAAATTCCTAGAACAGTCACAGGCAACAACCTGTCTTAAAGTCAGTCAAGGACCAAGTGTTTGTTTCATCTGCTGGACACAGTGCCCTAAGGGTCTGTCTGGGGTCCCTGTTGGATGAGGAGGCTTCAGGGTCTGACTTAGGAATCGGGAGCAACACTGCAGGAGCTGCTATGGACATCTGCAGATGGAACTCTTCAGGATCAAGGGGGAAGCAACCAGAAAAGTGGTAAGAAACAGAACAACTGGAAGCCAAAGAAAAACTCAAGAAAATGCCACTAGAATTTCATTCACTCTTGTCAAGATTGTGGATAAATTCACCAATTCTAAGTCTCTGAGTAAATGTGAATGTCTTTGAAGAAAAATGTACAAAAGCCCTAAAATTCCTTTACTGAAAATCTTCTAGAACAATTCTCTAGAATAGTGACAAACTATTTAAATTTATATAACTGTACTTTGAACTAACTCAAACATATTATAAACTATACTTTCTTCATTTCAACAATTGCCCATTTAAAACATATTACTACACTATAAAGTATAGATAGGGTTTAAGTGCATACATTAGAGGTCACTAAACATGTAATAAAAAAAGAACTTCCCAAATCTTTGATTCTAGAAATCAAGAGATAACCCAAAAATACCCAAAACAATTATAAACATTAAAAACTGTTAAATAACTTTATCAAAATTTTATATTTATATTTTTATGGTGCAAAATTTGAAGTACTTTACTTTTAAATTCATCCTAATAGCTTTTCAAAATAATATATACATATATTTTTAAAAGTTGGTATGTATTGCTATTATTTTTAGTATGTAACAAAATAAATTCATTTTCCAATATACCATGTATTTTAAACAAGTTTTATTCCCTATGCCAGCACCTTAGGTAACATTTCAACTCTAGCATTCTGGGGCTAATAATGGATATTGTGACATTAGGTAATATTACTCCTAGTATTCATAAGCTCTCTAATCAATGAGCAAACATCATGAAAACCCATGTTCTTGAAAAACCTAGTCTACGTTGCAAATTACACTTCTCTTAAGCATATCTTTACAAATGGTGTTGAAGAATTATGTCTATAAGATAAAGCATACCCATAAAGGAAATAGGTATTATTTTAATACATGTTAGTTAATATACAGCAAAACAGAGCACATTATCTTCATTAACAGCAACAATATAATAAACAACTATCTTTATAAAACTATATTTTAATCAACTCAATGTAAAATCTTTCAAAAACTTAAATTTATTTTATTTCTTTGAATAATACACTTAAAAAATTTTTGAACTAATGTAAATCTGCCCAATTTGACATTTATATTGCTGACCTATCATAATACCATATTGTTCTTCTAAAGATAGCAGCATTTTAAACATTTGAAAACTAACATATGAACAGAATTTGAAGAAAAACAACAATACTAAAAGACTACTTTCCCTATATAGGCTTTCAAATCGGACATAAAAAGAAATCTTCTCAAATTTAACACTGCTCAATACTTACTCAAACAAGATCTTTTACCAGCTGTGCTTGCACCGCCTGAGCAAAGGCTGCCTCCTCGATGAATCAATTCCAGTTCCAAATTGGTTCTGTAAGCAAAGAATTAAAACCCATCTCAGTCAAAAGCAAAAAGATTTTTCTGCTTTACTGACAGAGTTCAATCAAGCTAAACAATAAAATTCTTCAACTTTATTGCTTGCAAAATCACAGCTTATAGAGTAATGATTTTTTTCTTATATTTAAAAATTAAAAGTAACAATTTATCCCTTTGCTTAGATGCTCAAATTTATACCTGTAAAAAAATTTATACATACAACTATGTGATTGCTGCAAAGTCTCAGCCCTTGGCAAATACTAAAAACTAGGCCTCAACAACAAAAATCCTGCAATGTATTTCATAAGCCTATCTATAAATTACATGAAAAAATATGTACTTCAGCTGCCAGCTACCAGGTAGATAATTACTGTCATTAAAAGAAATACCGATTTTTTTTTCTGTCAAAGAAATGGTTCTCATTCATTGGAAATTAGGTGGTATCTGGAAATCAGTATCATGAAACAAAACAAACACTGAAGTGACTATGGTCAACACATAATTAATTAATCATGGTCTCTTTTATAAACTTCTACAATTATTAAAATGTATTATGCAATTATTGATAGAGTTAAAGATCAGTATTGCTCACAAACATCTGAAATTACAAAGTGTTGAACATTTATTAGCTTACAGAATAGCAACTATTAGTAAACTGATGTTTTAAAAAGCAAACCTATGCAGAACTGAAATATTTATTCACAAAGAATAACAGAAGAATGATTTACCAAAATAAAAAATTAAATTTTGAGTTATAATTTCAATTTGCTGCATTTCAATAGTACTTATCACCTTAAATATTTTTTTCAACAAACAAAACTGAATTAACTAGTTTGTATCCAAAGTATGCTAATGAGACACCAACCACCTCAACCCTGCCTTAAAGAGAGGCAAGGCTTCAAGCTTACTCTGCTGTGAATTTAAGAAAAACTACATCCTATATTATTTATAAACAAAATATTTAAACTGGCTTTGGCTACATTTTAAAATGTTATTTTCATGTATAACTTATAAATGCAAACTTTAAAATATTAATATTCCTGAGTCAGTAAATTTGCCACCCATTTCTAAAGGATGGTTTAATCTTCTTGGGGTGGGGAAGATGCAATTTAACACTGATAATGTTCCTGCTCAGAGCTCCATCTGGTTGCTGCTGATAAGGGCATCTGTGTGACAAGGGAATTTTCCACCCTTCAGGCGATTTGCAATGCTCACTGAACTTCTAAAAAACCTACCAGCAAGGAAGCAGGGACAAGGATTTCATATTAGTGGACAGAAAGCGAGCGCGGAGACCAGCATGTGTTCCTTCATCAAGGGAATATAAATGAGATCAATACATTTTGTTTTCACAAATCTTCTGTTGCCTAATCTGTAGAAAAAAATTAATGGCTATATTCTCTTATAAACACTATGATTTCCTAGATAGTACTTTTTAAAGTGCCAACCAAACACAGCAACAAATCTTAACAAAGGAATGTCAACTTTCATCTCACTATTTACAAAAATGTTCATTAAATTATAAAAACAATTCTGTTTATTGGATCACCATATATACTTTAGAATGGTAACAAATAAGTTATGTGAATTTTATTCTAAAAGAGATAAGCCTGTTAAGTCTGACATTATTTTAAAATATGGCTGGAAGATCTCTTGTACATTTCTATTTCATCTTTTAAAACTGTCTATACAAAGGATTAATATATAATATCTAGAATTACAAAAAAATCAATGTCACAGGCCCTAACCATCACTATTTCCTTGCTTCATTTATACCGAAACTGGCCCTTTAAGACTCACTAGAGTAAACCACCCAAGTGGCCATGTGCCCCCTGTCTATTACACCTCACAGTTGAAAACCACTGCAATCTGGTTTTCTTTCCTGAATGGAAAATACAAAAATAAATATAATTTGGGAATGAATTTTCTATGCTTTTTATTCTTGGAGAAAAGTAAATTCTATCCTGAATTTTCTAGCACAAAATATATCCAAGTGAATTTGGCAGCATAGAAAACCTCTCTATTCCAAAAAATGACAAGCCTGCTGAAAGCTATCACTGGACCACTTAGATACACCATGCATTAAAAAAATCCTTTAACTGCATATTAGCTCTTTTTATCCTTAATCAAAGTTTGTGCTCCTGTTATGTTCCCCTTCTTACTGTTATTTTTAGAGCAATAATCTGAAAAACAGATGTACGCATGCACAGCCACCAAAAAGGTGCATGTGTATGCATACGCACGCGCACGAGCGCACACGCACACACACACACACACACACACACAATCAAACCAAACTGGGACAATAGAGAGGGTAAAGGTTTTAGAAATCTGCAGATCTAAGGGCTTGAACCTGCCACTCTATTCTCTGAGCAAGCTACTCAGTTTCTCGGCAGGGTTTGGAGGTTGGGAAGCACACTTTCATCCAAAGCATAGCCTACATTGAAGACGCAGCTCTTCTAGGAAGCCTTTCTGAGACAGAAAATAAATTATTTCATATACTTTGTTTCGATTTGTTTATATTCCTTGTACTAGATAGCTAGTCTTATGCCAAATTGACATACAAACTAGAATTATCTGAAAGGAGGAAAAACAAATTTAGAAAACATCTCTATAAAATCCAGCTGTAAGGCACTTTCTTAATTAGTCATTGATAGGCAGGGCCCAGAGTCCACCCTGGACTGGTTTCCTAGGTTCTATAAGAAAGCAAGCTGAGCAAGCCACTGGAAGCAAGCCAGTAAGCAGCACTCCCCATGGCCTCTGCATCAGTTCCTGCCTTCAGGTTCCTGTCCTGCTTAAGTTCTTATCTGTTAAAGTTTATTCCTTTGGTAATGAACAGCAATGTAGAAGGGTAAGCTGAATACTCCTGACCTCCCCAACTTGCTTTTGGTTATGGTGTTTCATTGCAGCAACAGAAACACTAAGACATTCTCTTTGTAAGTTCTACAGCAGCTTGCCTATATAACTTTTTTTTCTTATTTTATTCTGCTTTATATGCAATGTTTCTTAGTTTTGGCTCTCCAACTAAACTGTAAATTCCTGAAGAACAGTGACCATGTCTTTGTGTCTAAATCCTCAATGATACTTATTTACATGCTTTACGTAAAAAACAAAAACAAAAACCATGGTAAGATAGGGAGATGGCTCAGAGGGTAAAATGCTTGCCTTGCAAGCATGAGGTCTAGAGTTAAGATCTCCTATACCTACATAAAGCCAGGCACATTTAGCAGACCACCAGAAAGCCCAGCATTCGGGAGGTGAAGAGAGAGGATCCCAGGTACCTAAACAGAAAGCTCCAGGGCCAGTAAGACTGGCCTCAAAGGTGAAGAGTGGCTGAAGAAGAAACTCCATACCAGCTGCAGGGGAAACACCCCCCCACACACACACACACACACTTAACAACTTCTATTTTTTGATTTGTAGTTATCTCCTTTTGCTGACCCTTACAATCCTTAAATGCAAGAACAACTAAGGGGGAATAGATTTTTTTTCCCAAGGGGAAAAAAGAGACATGAAACAAAAGTAAACTCAAAGGTTCAGTTTGACACTGGATACGGTGGTTTTTGCTCACAGTCCCAGCTACTCAAGAAGCTGAGATGGATTGCTTAAGCTTAGAATCTGGAAATTAGCATGTACAGCACAGTCAGACTCTACTTACAAAAGACAAAAGGCCAATCACTTGGCACTTTAGAAAGTATTCCTCCTATTTCCAGCATAACACCTTTCAGAGACCTAGACTTACAACACAGTATATGAAGACAGATAGATTCACTCTACTGAACACCAGTCCACTCATGATGAAAAGAAATCTGCTCATCCTCAATTCAGATGCTCCTACTTCTTTCTACCATTTCCATTTTTCTTACAATATAGACACCAAGAGCCATAGGCCAATACCTCTAAATTATTTGTGACTTAGATACAAACGCCCCTAGGGGAAAATCAATTACTGAAAGCCATGTCTTTCTTAGTGTCAGTAAGAAAATAATGAATGACTATCGAAGGACACCTTCTTACCTATCATAATCTTTTCATAATCCATTTTTATGACTAATATTTGCAACAGAATGAAAATTTCAGAAACAAGTTGAAATTTGAATAAAGCAGCTATGGTTAATTTGAGAATTAATTTTCAAAAAACACATTCCAACAATTTCTCCTCTGTTGCTTTCAGGAAAAATCTTCCAGAGTCCTCATACAAATCAAACTGAAAACAAAGACATGTGCCTTCTCCTTTAGGAGAATGAGTTCTGCAGCTATCCTAATGGGTACTCTCTTCCCAAATAGAACTGTTATGCTTCCTAAAGAACAGACAAAATATTTACACAGCTAGAAATTCAACTAAGAAACTAGAATTGTGTTTTATTAAAATGCCAAATATATCTTCAAGTTCTGCGAATCACAATTAATTCAAAAGTTAAGTAATTCAAAGTTTATTGTAACTTATTTCATAAATATTTAGTTTCAGAAATATTTTTCCTGAAAGATAGGCTCTAAAATATTTAGCAGGATTAAAATATCTTATCAAAATAAGTTGTGTGTTAGCCTAAGATAAAGGCCTAGTATCATATCTTGACATTACCGACTCAATACCATAAAAAACTTTCTCCTTCCATTTAGATTTTGATCTTGGTCACTTTGGCCTTCGCTTGTTCAGCACTTACTACAGTGACTAAGCACTGCAAGCTCATCATGAGCGTAGGATAGATGAGCTGATCTGCTAACCAAACAGTCACTGTCTCACTACTTCAGATTATTATTGGGCTTCAGAGAAGGATGGGGATGGTACATGACTTTCCTCTCTCTACCTATACCTTTAGCATCTGATACCTGTCCTTGCTTCTCTATAAAAGTTATTATATTTTAAGACAAGAAAACAAGGGTCTAAAATATCACCCAAATTATACTTTAATCAAATTTATACTACAGGAAAATTCCATTTTTGGAATTGCATTCCATTGCACAATTCAGCGTACAAAGAAAAACAATCAATCATTTGGATAAATTCCATGTATTGATCATTCCCATTCAATCAGAATCTCAGGATCTTCCGATAATGCTAACTCTAGTGAAACTGAAGGCATAATATACAAGTGACATGAGAGAAAGAGAGAATGTATGTGTGAGTATAATAGGTGACCTGCATTCAACTACAATGTTATTATATTTTATATAGAAGATAAGCATTATCCTAGATCCTTAGTAAAGTTAAATATATAAAATCTATATAAAATTTAGTTTTATAAGTATATTTAGTTATAATCGGTAACTCCAGATACAAAATAATTACTGTATACCTCTCCACCACCACCATACACAAACACACAAAAAAAATCATTCTGGATAAACAACAGCCTAGGAACACACAGATTAGAAAGTCATTTTCTAATCCAGCAGATCCTTCTGTATCAACCTAGGTCCAACACTTATATTTTCACACGGAAGAGCTCTTGAAGAGTTCTACCTTGATTGCTATAAATCTTCTAAGTCTGGAACCATTTTTCCTGGGTTTAAAAGTTACATATACTCTTTCATTTACTGTTTTGTTGCACTGCTAGAGGCAAAGAGATTAGAAAACATAACACCCCCTATGAAAGCTGAACACAAGACAGGAAAAGAGATAACTATTGAAAAACACAAAACCACTGACTCTTGACTCAAATGATCTGAATTCCAGTCCTTTATACCCAGGAAGTTGTTGAATGACTTTGAGTCACATCATCTCTCTAAATCTTATTGACTACAATACTATTTGAACAAAATAAGAAGTATGACCCAAAGCTACAGAGAAACCTTGTCTTGAAAAACCAAAAAAAGAGAGAGAGAGAGAATAAGAAGTATGACTACAAAGCCATCCAAGGCGCTACAGTGTCAGCTTTGAAGGATGTGTTTGTAAGCGCCTAGATGTATGTACTGCTTCCTTCCTACTTACTTCTTTTGTGTCTCTCCATTTTCACACAGTTCCAAAATTCCTGTTTCAATGTGTTCATTGGTGATGGTCCACCTACTCAGCAACTAGACTAATGCTCCCTGAGCTTTCCACCAAGC
>LOJH01024181.1:3090-15003 GCA_001685095.1 Ellobius talpinus | reverse complement strand
AGGCGGATCTCTGTGAGTTCGAGGCCAGCCTGGTCTACAAAGTGAGTTCCAGGAGAGCCAGAACTACACAGAGAAACCCTGTCTCAAGAAAACCAGAAGAAAAAAGAGAGAGAGAAATTGCCTGACTATTTTTCCAAAGTAGCTGTACTGTGTAAGATGTCTGCCAACAGCAAACAACGGATCCACTCCCTTCAGATTATCACCCGCACTTGTCTCCGTCCACCCTGCTTGTTAAGTGGGTGCTGTATATGAACCTGCGCTTTCAAGTCTTGCTAGTGTCTGTCTTTATGTGTGTCACCTGTTCTGTTGTTGCTGCTTAGCATTTTTAGGTCATTTTAAAGAGTTGACCTCTGTGTTAGTCAGGGTTCTCTGGAGAAACAGAACCAACAGAATGAATATATATATATATATATATATATATATATATATATGGGATTTATTAGAGTGGCTTGTGGTCTAACTATTCCAAAAATGGTTGTCTCCTGATGAAAAGTTCGAGAATCCCATAGTTGTTCAGTCCATGTGGCTGGATGTCTCAGCTGGTCTTCAGTATACACCAGAATCCCAAAGAAGTAGGCTCTACAGCCAGTGGAGGAATGGGCTTGCCAGTGAGACCAAGAGCAAGCAGGCAAAGAGCGCAAGCCCCCTTCCTTCTTCCCAATCCTTTATGTGGGCTGCCACCAGGTGTGGCCCAAATTTAAAGGTGGGTCTTCCCACTTCAAGTGATGCAATCAAGAAAAATCCCTCACAGATATACCCAGCCACTTGGGCTTTAATTAATTCCAGATGCAGGCAAGTTGGCAAACAAGAAGAGCCATCAGCAACCTCTTTATTAATCTCAGTGATGTTCTTCCTTTTCCCTTGTTCTTTTTTTTATTAACATGTACTAATGTATAGATTAATGGGATTCAATGTGCTTTATTAATCTATGCATATAAAATGTGCTGATCAAATCCAGCCTTCTTTTATTTTCCCTCCTTAGCTTACAGGTATCACTACTCTATATTCAACTTAAAAAAAAGCAAAGAAAGAAAACTTTCCCCAAGTCTTTCAGAAAAAAGAAATGCAGTTTCCAGTTTTCACAGATTATATGGCTTTCTTTTTTACTTGTTTTTCTCTTTTCTTTTATCTTATATGAACCGTCATGTTAAAATTGATTTCTTATGGACAACACACACAAGCACACGCACACACACACACACACAGAGATTACTATTTGTAATTGTAAGATGTATATATAATTTCCAATTTGTTAAAATGTGAAAACAAAGTGTGTCCTAGAATCTGTGACATGATCAGTGCCCTGCACCTCCCTGCCCTGGGAGGTTTTGAGGATTAAGTAAGATAAAGCATTTAAATACTTAGCACATTATTTGGGTTGGCAGTAAGCACAGCTATTAGCCACTACTATGATTACTATCTAATTGCTTCCTGGAGCTCATAACTGATTTACACATTCCATTCCCATCTCTGCATAAAGGTTGGGAGTAATTACCCTAAATGCGTAACAATATAGTTCTAAACTGATTTTTTCTGTAGTCACTGTGAACATTCTCTTTTTTTGTTTGTGTGTTTGTTTGTTTTATAGTTACTATTAAATACAAAACTTGACTTTGAAGCCGAGCAACCTTGTGTTTAAATAGCAGGCTGTCACTTACCTGACCTTGTGAAGTCTTCTCTGTTCTCAGTTGGAGTTTCCTCACCTGTAAAATGTTGGTAGTGGCACCTCTCTTATAGAATGTGGTCAGGATCCAGCAGGTGCTCAAGCCATGGGTAGTATTGCTTCCACTGGTCATCAAATGTCCCCCTTCAGGCAGAATGCTCCCTGGACTCGGTTTTCCTTTCTAGGCTTCTTATTGGAATACTTTGGGCCTTATGAAGAGGCTACGTATACTTAAACATTAGCAGAGAAAATGCCCTGAACTGCACAGGCAGATCTCTATAGTTAAGTTTTCCAACCACAAACTTGGGCATGGGGAAGGATGGCATTGTATTCTCCTTTGTGTCATGGAGGGGGCTCCCTCCCAGCATGGGCCAGGGCAGTAATTCCCTGAGTGGCAGTGGCAGCGGCAGCAGGGGAACATGGCAGCAAGCTGCTTTACTTCCCCGCTGTAAAGCAGTGCTCCGGAAGTGCTATCAGTACCTTGTCTGTCTCAGCCTTGGCAGTTACGGGTGCCTGAGCTGGACGGCCATGCTTCACCTCTGTAGTTTTCACCTCAGGAATATTCTAGATACTATTCCCTTTCATTTACTTGTTTATTTTTCTCTCACATCCATTTTCTGGATCTATAGCTTTGGTTTGATGGGAGGAAATCATTGTCTTTATTCTGCAGACGATTTAATGTCAGAAGAACTGCCAGTCTGAACCTTTGGGCCCAGACAAGCAGGGAAGAGGCGCTAACAGAAAAATCCTGAACTGTTTGGCTCTAGTTCACAGGAATGGTGGGTGCCCTGCAAGGAAACTTCCGAGTTTCCTGTGGCTGGGAGCTTTGTTGTCAATTCTCCGAGCCAAGGCTGTGGCTTTCCCAGAGACGGGACGTTATTCAGCCGACTTCACACATGGCCCTCCTGGAACCCAAGGCTTCTGGGGGAATCAAAATGTCCTTTCTTTCCAGGAGTCACATTGACATGCCTTATGAGTTACCGAGAATTCCAGGATACTTTCATCAGCTCAGAGTGTGCGTGTGTGCATGTGGGTATGTAATACATATGCTCTTTGTCTTATTTGGAGAAAAAATTATGGCAATGTGAACTTTATCTGTTTCATACATATGTATTTATATAGAGAGAATTATAGCAATTTCCTAGATTCCTGAAGTCTAGAAGACTGACTTTGGGAAAATACTTGTGTGTGTGTACATATATGTGTATATATACACATATGCATACACACATATGTACATATGTGCATATATACATGCATATGCATATGTATTTCAAGATCCCATTTCCTAAGATTGCGTGTCACAAAGGATCCCCAGGACCCCTGGGCTGACTAGACTGCAATTCCTCAAAGGCTTCTGGCCTGCTCTTAGTGGCCCTTCTCGGGCCCATTGCTCCCCCTGATGTGACTCCCGGAGGCAGGTTGTTGCAGCTTCAGTCTATGGATAAAGCAGTAGAACAGTGATTTATCCCTAGTGATTAGCTATCTAAAGCCCAGCAAAGTCGTCTGTGCTCAACCATCAGCCGAGACTCTATCTCCCAGCCTCCTGCACTTCCATCAGCAGAAGTGGCTTTCCACTCCCTCCAGGCTACCGAGAGGTCCTCACCATTGCTGAGAGTCTGGAAAGCCAACTGTCACACAAAGAAATGTTTATTCCTTAAAACCCAGTGGAAAGTTTCTACCCAGCCAGGGTTGCCCTGAGATTTATGCAGCCCACCAGTCATGTGGCAGGAAGAACAGACTAAGGAATGCAAAGCACCAAGAAGCCCATCCCCCCCACAGGTTCCCCAGGATTCTCCAGCCCCAGAGAAAGCACCTTGTCATCTAAGTGACACTTGTGCATGCGCCATCAGTGGGAAGCGCTTGCGTGCAGGGCGCTCAGGTGTGGAAATACCTCTGTGCATCACTGCTCACTCTAAAGCTGCCATGTTCTCTGTGCCGGGCTGAAATACAGCAGTGCTTTAGGCAAATTGGAGCAGGAGTGAGCTATAATCAGAACCTCTTCAGAACTAGACTCAGGCTGCTTTCCTCCCTGTAGTGAGCACCCATCCTGGAGGATACTCCGGGCATCCACTCAGAGAGGACGTTGCCACCCTGTGCCTTCTTTTCTTTTATCGCTGAAACTTTGCTTCTTTGCCTTTGTTTTGTTTTTGATAAAGAACAACCAAGGGCCGGGCAGTGGTGGCATGTGCTTTTAATCCCAGCACTTGGGAGGCAAAAGCAGGTGGATCTCTGTGAGTTCAAGGCCAGCCTAGGCTACAGAGCAAGTTTCAGGACAGCCAAGGCTGTTGGAGGGGGGAGAAGAACCAAAATTCCTCAACATTCGGAACTTGTGGCTCCTAGTCAGCCAAGGTCAAAACCTTTAGAGAGCAGGGACTTGCTTTGTAATCTCCCAAGAGTAAGGGCATATGAAGGCAGTTTTCTCAAAAGGTCAGTGAATCATGCCTAGTAACTTTGGGGGATGTCCCAGTATAGGTAGGGATCCAGTGCTTGCTCGGTCTCAAAATCTTTTACTGGATGTATTGCGTTTCCAGCTAAATTGTCCACCCTTGGATAGCAAGGACCATGAATTCTTCTCTCGAGTGTACTGATGTGACTGGCTTAGGGCTGTACAGAGTAACTTGGACAATCAGTACACGTTACCAACCTGACAAGCCTAGATGCTTTGAGGGGCTTCTCTCTGAGTATTGTACACAGGTGGAATAAAATGTAGCCAGCTGTAATCCAGAGGTCACCATGACCAGCGAGCCATTCAGCAAGCGTGACCTGGCTGTTGTCATTCTAGTTTCAAATAAAATAGAATGGTTATGAAAGATGAAGAAGAGCTTGGTGAGGCACTGAGGTAGCCTGGCCTTGCTGCCATCTTGGAACAGTTCTGAAATGAGATTGTGGAGTACCCTGAGTGGGTGATCCTCCATCCTGTCTCACAGAACTCCTACTCTGTGTCCTCAGATGACATCAAGTGACACCCTTAATTCCTGGAATTTGGCCTATGCCAACATCCTGCTGCCTTCCTCTGGTCATTAGGTGAGTGTGTGGTCCACGTACTTGTCTCCACCCTCCCCTAAGGTTTGCCAGAGACCTTTGTTGGCTAACAAAGAAAGCTGCTTCTGAGAAGGATGCCCATTTCAAGCGGAAGGATCCCTGAAAGATGGACAGGGAAGATAGGAGTAGACATCGTGTGCTGAAGTGAAGGGAAGTAAAGCGGTGACCAAGACATGCGCTGGAAGCTTGCTTTGGAGAGGGAAAATGTAGCTGACTCCAGGAAGCCTTTGCCTTTGGGAAAGCCAAAGGATCGCATGTTGGTTCCTTTCTGTCATTGAAAGTGTCTTAGTTAAGATTTCTATTGCTGTGAAGAGACACCATGACCACAGCAACTCTTATAAAGGAAAACATTGAATTGGGGCTACATGCTCTTTCCCCTTTTGACCTTCCATTTTCTCACCTAAAACCTGTGGTGGGGGTTGGCGAAGTGGTTCATTGATTAAGAGCACTCGCTGCTCCTCGAAGACCAGTATCAGTTTCCAGCACTCACGTGACAGATCCGTTCCAGGGGATCTGATGCCCTTTCTTGTCCTCCTCCAACACCGAGCACACATGTGGTACACAGATATACATGCAGGCAGGACACTCATGCACATAGAACAAATCATTACAAGTTAAAATTTAAAAACATGTATAGCAGCAGGGCCATTGTGCCTTGTGGTTACCATGACTGTTGGCAGAAGAAGGCTTGGGAAAAACACATGGAGGTCAGAGATTGTTATCCCTTTAAACACCTTGACATGGAGTCAGGTTACAGATAGGCACTCTAGGGTTGTGAGGGTGATGCTAAGGATGCCAGGTTTGAGCTCCATTAGCCTGTGTCTGATGAGTAGCGTCACCTAAGTAACCACAAAAAGGCTAAAGAACATTGCTAATTCTCAATCCAGGCTGGCTGGGATCCACTTCCCTATGAGGTCAATGCCAACTCTAATGGTCTGTGAAACTATGATGCTGAATTACACAGAACAAGGGGATTAATGTGAACACCCAGGGGAAAAAATGTTAAGTGGCGTGGAGAATTGAAGAATAAATTATCTGAGCCAGGTGATCTCAGAGGGTCAACCGAGAGGACAGTGTTGTGTAGTTAGCACCCACTGAGGCGCCTCTGTGGTTCTGTCCTTTAAGAAGATAAAGTAACTGTTCCCATGAAGCAGTCAGGCATGGCTCAGAGGAATCCATGTAGATTCCACCCGCTTAGGAGATTGCATAAATCGGTGGCTGAGAGTCAAGGCGAGGAAAGAAACTTTCCAGAGTTGGCTAAAGATCTACTCCCTGCTATGCCATGCTCTCGGGTTGGTAAAGGAGGCTTCCTAGCTTCTCAGATTCTGGAAGCCAGGCTAGCTTCTGGAAGCCAGGCTAGCTCCTGGCAGCAGTGGGAGCCCTGCATGAACTGCAAAATGCAGAGTAGTCTGGGGCTGTAGCAGGGTGTTGGATGTTACTGCAAACATGCAGAGACAGACCTGTGAGATAGCTGGCAGGTAGATGTTTGCTTCCAGCTGTGCCGCTACACTGAGCTGGATCCCCAGAACGCATGGGGGAAGGAGAAGACTTCTGCAAGTTGTCCTCCGACTGTCACATGCGTCCCTGTGGTACAATTGTATGCATGCATGAAAACACACACACACTAAAATAAATATAAATAAATAATTTTGGAAGGTTTATTTTTAGTTGTTTGTGTGGCAGGGGTGGGGTATGTGCACATAAATGCAAGAGCTTGTAGTGGCCAGATTCCCTAGAGTTAGAGTTACAGGCAGTTGTTGAGTCGTCCAATGTGGGCCTTGGGACTCAAACGAGTACTCTTAAAGAGGAATATAAAGTCTTAATTCTGGAACACCCTCCAAGCCGTGCGTGCGTGTGTGCGTGTGTGCATGTGTGTATACACATAGGTGCCCACAGAGGTCACAAGAAGTCATCAGATCCCCGAGAGCAGAAGTTCCCTATCTTTATGAGATACCCTATGCTGGTGCTGGGATCCAAACTCCCGTCTGCAGCCTGAGGCTCTGAAGAAAGAACAAGAGAGGTGGCATCAGCTAAAGCTAGACATGGTGGAAGGGACAGCCCAGGGAAGAAGAACACCTTGCTCTTCTCAGGGAGATAGTGAGACAGGAAAACTCTGGCCTCTGAGATTTAGGAATCAGTTTGGACACCACTGACCCCGGAGCCTGGGAACCTCTCCTATAATGGAACTTGATCCAAGAGCCTCTCATTTGGGCAACCTGCAGCAGCAGATGGAGCAAATGCTCCTTCTTGGGATGCTGGCAGGGAGATGGAGTAGAAGAGGAGGAAGTGCCGGGATCCGCTCTCCTAGGAGAGCAAGCAGACCTCCAAGGTTTTCCTGTCTCTGACTTGAAACCCTTCAGTCAACACGATAAAATTAGCAGAGCTAAGTAGGCAGATTTGTGGGTTTAGAGGCATAATTGGTCCTGTTTTTCTCCAGTCTTGACCTAACTGGAGTTCACTGGGTATGTAATGGAAAAAAAACAACCAGCTTGATATAAAAACGCAGGAAATGCCTTCAATTGCCGCTGATTACAGCAGCAGCTTTCCTTCTGTTATTTTTGTAGAGGGGGGAAAAAAGAAAGAAAAACAAGCCTCACCCCTCCCACCCCCACTGCCCCTTCCTAGGCAGTAGAAACAAGCTGGCCTATTAGTTCTTTGTAGGGCATTCTTTACTCTGGCTAAATGGTATCACTTGATCTTTATAAACGAGAAAGGAAAAGGAAGGCATTAAAATTTTTATCAATAAAATTCTGTGAGTATAACACACAGCTACTGGTTCAAAGATTGGCTGATCGGCCCCGGGGATTCGTGGGTTCCAAATTCTGTCCATTTCTGATCTGTCTGGGATAGGTTCAGGGTTTTTAGCATGATGTCTCTTTATTTCCTAGGGCTGGGCGAGAGAACACTTCACAATTGCTTTCCTAGAAACTGTCACTGTTTAGTAAATGAAGCCAGACCTGCTCCAAAACCCTTTCAGGCCTGACTGAGAAACACATTCATTGTTCTGACAGAAGAAAATGTTTGATTCAGGCTGAGGATACTGCTCAGGTGGCAGGGTGATTGCCTAGCACAAAGCCTTTTGGTCCCCAGCAGTTTTTCATGATCCTGTAATCCCAGAACTTGGAGGCTGGAAAATCAGAAGTTTTAGGTCATCCTTGACACATAAGAAGTCCAAGGGCAGCCTGGGCTTCATGACACCCTATCTAAGAGTCAAGGGGTGTGGAAGAAAGAAAGAGATAGGAAAAAGAGAAGAGAAAAGGGATGGGGTGGGGAGAGGAGGGGAGGAGAAGAGAGCAGAGCTAGCTTACCACCAGGAGGAACTAGCAGGGGTAGATGAGAACAGTTACCCAGTCTCTTTAGCACATCTTAGTGCTGGCTTCAGGACTCATCAATGTCTATAATGATGTCTATTTAAGAATGTCATATTTGGACATCTTGGGTTCTCATGGTTTTCACTTGGTGGGTACCCTGGGAATTTAAAAGTCATGGACATAGGAGATGCTGTGGTCCACCTGTGAGGCCCCAAGTCCCCTTTGTTCATAAAATCCCAGGAGACACTAGCAGGACAGCAAAAGACTTAGGAAACTCAATTCCCTAGCTCAGGTAGTAAGCAGAATTTGCTTAAGTACCTTCCCTGTTTTGGAGAAAATGTGCTGAACTCACTGTAGACGCTCACTGGCTATTTTTCTTTACCTCTCAATGAGAACAGGTAATTCTTATAGGTCCTGTGGCACAGAGGTGCCCAAACACTGGGGAAGACAGTTGTCAATGTCTGGATACACTTGGGTCGTTGGAACCGGGCAGATACAGGGAGGAGAGAGTGTACACTCTGGTTGAGAGGATGGAGGCCGAGAATGCTGACCATTCTGCCTCGCACAGGATGGTGACTGCAACAGAGGGCTGTCAACATGAGCTTCCAGAAAGTGCCAAGACAGAAACTCCTGTTCTAGCTCTCAAGTTCTGTAGTCATGTGATTCCCCAGGCTTTGGGACCTTGTGTGCTAAGAGGCCTCTTATTTGTTGCCATGGACCTTGGGTGGAACGCAGCCAGTGTGCAAGTTGGCATATCCTTCAGGGTCTAATCAAGCTGGTGAAGCCCTTTTGTACCCTTAAAGGTCAGAGAAGGCAGAAGGCAGAAACTTCCACCTGTCATTTCCTTTCCTTTCTCTAGGAGACAAGTTCTTATAATTTAGTTTCTTAGAAGGGATTGAACTTGCTCTCAAAGGATACCACCATCTTTGAAAAGCCAAGCGGCTCTTTATTTCCCATAAATATTATGTCCAGAAAAATAGTTAATCTGTACTGTAAAAGCTAGCATACCCTATGTGTTCCTAATTAGCATATTAATATTAGCATGTAAATAGCGGTTTGCCACCACTTGTGATCTCTAATTATGCGATACTCACCTATGTCCGGATGACTGCTAAAATCCCAACTTAGCCAGAGATAAAAGGTTACCGTCCAAGTCAGCGCAGTGTTCCTCTGGGCCACTCGGATCCATTACCCCAACGGAAAACCATCTCGCCATCTAAAGTTTGCTACAAACAAGTATTTTAAAGTCATTTTTACCTCCAAAACTTGATTTAACCAGAGTATCCTCACTTCCCCACCCTCTCAGCATCTTTTATGAGCTGTTTATACCAGTCCGTGGTTCCGTGTTCTTGGGGTTTAAAGGATTAAGAAGACACGGGGAGACAGCTTTCATTTCCACCTTGGTGTGCTCCTTGTAGACATTGTGTTGTTTAGAGCCTGTTGGAGCCAGACTGCCTTGAACGGTTTGGTTTACGGCATGAGAGTAGTCTAGAGAAGACTGTCCCCGAGCTCTGAAACAGGCTCCGCCCTGAACTGACAGGAGTCTCTCATTCTTTTTGCTTTGACAGCAGTGGCCCAAAACAATCCCTCACAACCTTTGACATCCACAAGCAGATTCCTGCAAGCTCCTGCCTGGTGTGGCCAGCCCCACACCGGAGGAGGCCTGAAATGTTATAGTACCCACAGGGAACACAGGGAATTTATGAGACCTGGCATAGTCTTGATTTACAAAGGAATGTCTGAAAACTCACTGGCCAATTGATTAGTAGAAATGCCGGCTTGATGATCATGCTCACTGTTTATTTGTTTATATGTTTGGAGACAGGTCTAGCTATGTAACCCTGACTGGCCTGTGACTCAGAGAGACCCGTCTTCCTCTGCCACCCCAGTGGTGGTATTATAGTCCTTCGTGTACCACCGTGATTGACACTCATGTTTTCACCATTTATTTTTAATTTTAAAAACTGAGACTTATTTCTTTTTACTTTATGTAGATGAGTGTTTTGCCTGCATACATTTCTGTGTACCACATACACACAGCACTTGAGAAGGCCATGAAAGGGGGCTGGATCCTCTGGGGCTGGCGTTCCCAACAGTTCCATATGGGTACTGGGAGTTGAGCGTGGGTTCTCTGGATGAGCAGGCACCCAGCCACTGAGCCAACTCTCTAGCCCGCCATTTTTAATAAAAAGCTTATTTAGCACCAGACATTCAGAGCATGTCAGTACACAGATTTGAAAGTAGATAAGCATGCATAGCTCCAGGGGCTCCTGTACCTAAATATGTCCCCAGATGATTCATTGGAGCCTAATTCTGTTTTCTTTTCTTTTTTTTTCAAAAATATAATTTATTTTTATTTTATGTTCATTGGCTTTTTTCCTGCATGTATGTCTATGTGAGGGTGACAGAAGCCCTGGAACCAGCAGAGCACAGACAGTTGTGAGCTGCCATGTGGGTGCTGGGAGTTAAACCTGGGTCCTCTGGAAGAGCAGCCAGTGCTTTTAACTGCTAAGCCATCTCTCCAGCACCTGATTTTGTTGTCTTTAGCCCCACACCAATGAGTGCTTACCTCCATTGCTAACTGGAAGCATCCTTGTCAAACCAGTTATTCTTCATGGAAAATGGGGTTCTGTCCTCCCTAGTAAAAACTGAGGAAGGTTCTAGAACTTTTCACCAGACTAAATTACCTTGTCATTGGTCTTTGCAACAGTGCTTCTGCCCAATGGCCGAGTTTACTCTAAACCGCTCTCTGGCATGTATGCTTAAACTTTAAAAAAGCAAGTTGACTCAAGTTCACAGTCAAAAGAAAAAAAAGTACAAGGAAAGGAAAGGCTTTACAAAGGAAAACACTTGAAGCTCTCTGTTTTCTTTTTTTGTCTGTACACCGCTTAAAGGAAATGCAGAGTAAAAAGATAAGCAGCTCACACACTCTTTCATGTCTTAAGCTGTTGTCTCCAACTGAGGACCAGTAACTGGCATTTCTGAGGCCAAAATGAGCATCCATGAGAAGATGAGGACTAAAGTATGGGGGGGTCCCAGGCAGCTCCCCAAAGCGAGGAATGACTGAGCTGAGCAGATAAATGCTTTTATCTGTTTACGACTGCTAGATCCCGCAGGTCAACAGCAAATGGGTGCTTTGTAGGTTCTAATTTATCTTATTCACTCTTCTTAGGTATTTAGTGGAAAGGATCGCACCTTTTCAAACCCAGAGTTGTCAGATAGTTAATGAAAAAATAGCTCTCCATAATATACATTGCTAATCAAAGGGGAACACACCCAAAGTGGGACTATGTCACTACATTGGACTGTGTTTTGCTTTGTTTATTTTGGTTCTGTTTTGTTTGTGTGATGTTAGGGTTTGAGCCCGGAGACTTGTACACACTAGGCTCAAGTGCTCTGCACTAAACCCCACCCCAGCCCTTAGCAGTGGCATTAAAGTGTTTGTTTGTTACTGAAGAGACCCTAGTGTCCGATGGATGACACTATTGTTATTTTCACTTCAACACTATGTCCTGAGAAATATTGACTACTGTCAGAAAATTATCTGTAGGCCTTTCCTTTTTAGAAAGTGTCATTTTTCTCTCACTTGTATGGTTATTTTGCTTACATGTTTGCATGCCTTGTACCGTATGTGCACAGTATCTGTGGAGGCCAGAAGATGTCTTCAGATCCCCTGGAAATGAAGTGACAGATGATTGTTTAAGTCACCGTTGGGTGCTGGGAACCAAGAGCAACATGTTTTCTTAACCACTGAGCCACTTCTCCAGACCCTTGAGATCTCCTGTTAAAGAACAGCCAATGCAGTTATAGGAGGAGGCCACTTGTTGGTTCCTGGCTGCCCAGCCCCGAAATAACCACACAGAAATTGTATTAATTAAATCACTGCTTGACCCA
>LOJH01024180.1:0-19215 GCA_001685095.1 Ellobius talpinus | reverse complement strand
TATATATATTGACAAACGATAAAAACCAGCACACGGCACCTAGGATTTGAAAACTGTTGAGATGCAGTGTGCCTGAGACCATGTCCTATCCACAGGCCTTACTCTGTGCTCTCTTGTCTGTCTGTATCTCAGTATAGTTTAGGAATATGGGCAGGTTAGCAGCATTGCAGCATAAATTCTGCGAGTCTCATTAGAGTTAAGTGCTGTAGGGTTATTTATTTCAAGTTCAATGATTGAATGTAATTAAATCTATAATTAAACAATAAAAGATCTCTTCTGATTGACCTTGAGGTTAAAATAAATATAATTAATTGATTCAATTTAATTGGGCCTATTGCAGAAATGTTTAGTGGGTAAGGATAAGAAACACTAGTCTAGTGTTTCATAGGTCAGTAACAATCAAAGGAATTCCTAAAGTATAAAATAGTTATAGACATTCCTAAATTTGATACTTTGGCAAAATAATATAGTGTGATTTGTTATGTGCCTCTATGGATAACTCAGCTCCTTCGGGCATGATCTGCTCTTAGATTGGATTGCTTCAAATGTCCTAGATTTCTAAAGAATATTTTTGCTTTCCTTTGAAGATTTTTCACCTGTAATTAGATATCTTCATAGATTTTTTTATGTAGCCAAAAAACATAAGGTACCTTTAGCAAGTTGTTATAAACAGATGTGACTGTAGTTTTTTTTATTTAAAGATGCTCCTAAGGAGAAAGTGGCATATTTGCCTGAAGTGGTGCTCATTCTAGTTGAGGACTGGGAAGAGATGTTCAAGTCTCACCATTACACCGCATAGCCCAAACTCCATAAAATGCTTGCCTAGACAACAAACTAGAAAAACAAAGAGAAAATTAATTACATATGCAGAGCTGGTATTCAAGTGTTACTCTGTGAAATAGTTTCACAATTTCTGAAATGAGACAGCTTAAGAACAATTTTTCTATGTGATGTGAACTTATATATACATCATGTGGATAAAACAGACTCCTGCACAAATTATGAAGGCAAGGCTGATCTCACTTCCTTGACTTTAGTGTGGAAGATAGACAGTATTTACATGAAATGCACATGAATGTGAGGCTCCAGTGGACCTTTTAGGAAAAGGAAACACTTAGGTTGAGCTCTGGCATTCACAGAATGTTGTTGATACGCTGGCCCAGCATTAATGTGATACCATGTTTTTACTTAGCTCCTCTGCAATCCATGCCAGCCTCTCCATACATGAGCCAAAACTCAGCTTGACAGGAATAGCAGAACGCTACATATAAACAGTCTCAGCTGGACCTGAAGTGAACATGAGCTAATGGTCACCACTCCTGTTCCCAAGGACTATTGAGATAGGTTTGGGGTGAGGGAACTGTATAAGGCAAAAACTTTTAGAAGCTCTAAAAGATTCTAACTTTTGCTCTCCAATATCATAGTCCTTCACACTTTTTCTTTCTTTATATTTAAATTTTGTTAGGTACACAAGGCTGGTCTAGAATTCATAACAAGCCTCCTACTTCAAACTTCTTACACTCTATTAAATGGAAGTGTTCCTCTTCTCGTACAATTGTCTTCTCTAAGCTTTCTCTGATAACCAGTCAGAATTACTGTCCTTTTTGTGCTTTGCCTTATTGCCAGTACTGTGAACACCTAACCCTGTTCCCCAGATTATTTGGGGGTGTATCTCTTCTATATTCAATGGACTAAGTGCTCTTAGAAAGCAGAAGCCAAATTCAATATCATCAATTTTCTTGCATTCGGTAGATATTATATAACTCTTTCAAAATCTATGAAGTACAAATTAGTTCAAATTATATGTGTGTATATATGATCTATCTATCATCTATTTATCTATCTATCTATCTATCTATCTATCTGGTAGAACTATCAGGTGCTCTGAAGGAAAAGTAAGGTACAGCAATGGGTATTGAGAGAAGAAACTAATTTCAGAGTATGGATGGATACTTCTGTGAGTGGCAGAAGCAGTAGGCATACCCTTAGGGACTGAGAAGAGATGCACAGAGATGTGGAAGGTGGAAGAAGCTGATTAGCAAACAGGCCAGGACGCTCTCAGTAGCAGTCTTTTAAGATGTTGAGAAGAAAGAGGAGATAACATTGATTGTAAACATCTGGGAAAGATTAAAAGGTGATAAAATCAGAAGGTGGAAATTGGACTTAATGAAAGAAGCCATGGACCTTTTATTATTTATTAATATCTCATTTGATGAAGCAAACACCAGAGATTCATTTAAGGAACAATAAAGTATGATTTTTTATTATTAAAAAGTTAGGGTGAGGCAAGGGAATATATTTTATTATCTTAAGATTTAAAAAATAGTTTTAATCCAATGCTTAAACTAAGCATATATAAGTAATTATATAGTTAGGTAAAAAATAATATAAAACAGTGCAGTTTTGTAAAATACTTCTAAGTCTACTTTCCATTTATTTCATAAAAGGATGCAATAGCCAATAGATAATTACAGAAACTGGAATAAATGAATCCCAGAACATGTGGCATTCATTCCTGCTTTGTGAAAAATAAGAGAGAGAGTGATAAGTACAAAATTAGTGGTAATGGAGCCATCTTAAAAGTTGTTAGAGCGAGTCAGAAATTTCTCAACAAGTGGTCAAACCTGTTGACTTTTGATCCCCTGAACCCAAGTAAAAATGGAAAGACTCAACCCCATAAAGTTGTTATCTAATTCTCACATGTACAATGAGAAGGAATATTTTACATTTTTAAAATAGTATGTTTTTACATACATCCTTGTGCATATACACATGCATATTAATATTAATATGTATACAAGCATGTATGCATGTTTATACATGGGGCATGAGTATGGAGTTCAAAAAACAGATGTAGAAGTTGGTTCTCTCCTTACCATGTAGATCCCAAGGAGGAACTAAAGTGGCCATTCTTGCCAGCTGTAGTGGTATGAAGGAAAATGACTTGCAAACAGAGTTGCATTATTAGAAGGCATGGCCTTGTTGGAGTAGGTATGGTCTTTTTGCAGGAAGTGTGTCACTATGGAGACCAACTTTGAGGTCTCATATGTGCTCAAGCCATGCCCAGTGAGTCTGTTCACTTCCTGTTACCTGCAAGAGGTAGAACTCTCAGTTCCTTCTCTAGCACATATCTGCCTACATGCCACCATGTCTCATCATGATGATGGACTAAACCCCTGAAACTATAAGCCACCCAATTACATGTTTTATTTTATAAGAGCTATCATGGTCTTGGTGTCTCTTCACAACAATAGAAAATTTAAAACAGAAGATGGTAGCAGGGACTAGGATATTGTTATGATAGGCCTGACCTGGTTTTTGGTTCAAAGAATTTGGACTATGGACTTTGGGTTAAGAAAGCAGTGGAATGCTTTTAATGCTTTATAGGTCATATGAAGAGCAGCATAGAAGACAATGGTGCTGATAATGATTTGAACTGTTGGGGATGGCTCAAGAGGTTTCAGAGAGGAAGAATTTTAGGATGCCTATAGATCATTCTTGTGATATTTTGGTGAAGAAACCAGCTTCTTTTTGCCCTAGTCCAGAGTCTGCCAGAGGCTAAAGTGAAGAGTTTTAGATTAATGCTAGTGGCAGAGGAAATCTCAAAACAGCCTAGGATAGACTCTGTCGTGTGGTTAGGAGTGGTAACTCCCATGAAGATTTACAATGTAAAGGAGCAAGCTGAGCAGAAAAATATACAAGATGTAGAATAATTTGAGGGGAAAGGAGCACCTGGAAAGGAGGTAGGTGGAATGGAGTTAGTGGAATGGAGGAGCCCTGTGTTACAAAAGGTAAACAGATTAAAAGATGGAATAAAGTGAGTGGTGACCTCAGGGCAAAATCACACTCATCTAAGTTTCCAACTTGAGAAAAGGAATTAAAGAAAAAATTATAGCCAGGTGTGTTGGTACACACCTTTAATCCCAACATTGGGAAAGCAGAGGCTGGTGGCTCTCAGTCTGGTCTATCAAAAAAGTTCAAGGATAGTTCAATTTAGGCAATGGAGGTAACCATAAAAAAAAGAAAGCTTGTGAAGATGTGATTGAACAAGGGGGCCATGTTCCAGTCACAGAAAGCAGCAGAACTTGGCAGCTTCAGCCATGTGGTTCTGATTTTAGATTTAAGGAAAGAAGAAAGGTATTATGGAATTAGTTTTCAAAATTAAGGAGAGCCACCACCAAAGCCAGACAATTATCAGATGTGTTCCTGAACAGAGGCCTACAGAGGCCATTGTGTGAAGCTGTGAAGTTGAAGCCTGGGTTGCCTTGGAGACCCCAAAATATTGGAGATGCCAGAGTCCTGTGATACTTGCCCAAAAACGCTGATAACAGGGAGTGGAACCAGACCAAGAGAAGGATGTTTTAGTAAACAAAGCTGAAAGGAGTTGGAGATACAGAGTGTTTTGACATTAGACATGAAAATGAATTATTGGGAGTTTGCCCTGCTTATTTTTAATCTTGCTTTAGTCCAATATTTCCTTGCTATGCTCACTTTCTTACATTTTAGGATGATAATATATATCCTGTGCTACTATATATTGCTTTGAAGTGTGTGATTTCTTTTGGTTTGATAGGGGATTTCAGTTAAAAGAATGAATGAATCTCAGAAGAGACTTTGAACATTGGACTTTTAGCCATTTTTGAGACTGTTAAAGTCTATGGGACTTTTGAAGTTGGATTAAATACATATTTGCATTCATTATGATATGGCTATATGCCTGTGGAGACCAAAAAATGAAATGTGGTGGTTTAAGTGTATAGGGTCCCAGGGGATTGGCACTATTAAGAGGTATGGCCTTGATGGAGTAGGTGTGGCCTTTTTAGACAAAGTGTGTCACTGTGTAGGTGGGCTTTGAGATCTCATATGTGATTAAGCCATGCTTGACGAGTCAGTTTACATCCTGTTGCCTGTAAGATATAGAACTCTCAGCTCCTTCACCAGCACCATGTCTGCCTGCAGGCCACCATGTCCTATCATGAATATTATGGAATAAACATCTGAAACCATAGAAAACCCAATTAAATGTTTTCCTTTCTAAGAGTTGCCATGGTCATGGTGTCTCTTCACCATGAATAGAAACCTTAACTAAGATAGAAAACAGTTCTAACTGCTGAAGCATTTTGCTAGACCAGGGTATATGGTATCAAACACATATGAATCCTTAACAATTAATTTCCAGAAAAATGAGTTTTAGGATTTAAATCATGTTTGATCCCCACCTCCTAATTATCTTTACTCCTTTTTCCCAGTACCACTAAACACATTTGTCAAATGATTACCAAAAATCAAGAATTTTCTCATCTGTTTTATAAACAATTGCCTGGTATATACAATAGGTTTTAACATTTTGCTATGTTTTACTCCTAGTACCATTCTCAGAAACACTTCCCTAAATTATATTTACATCACCTGCCCAGTCCTGTTTCTACTTGCTTTAACATATAACTTCCTCAGTAATTTATCTCACACAAAAGGGATCATACCACTTCCCAGCATGAAAAAGTGTTAAACCAGTCACTGAGCATAAAACTTACTCAATTTTTAATAAGGCATCAACAGTTGGGACCTTATCTATTCCTTTCTCCATGTTATTGATTAACTAAGCACATCTATTTTAGCATTCAAAACTGTTTCATATACTTTGTACTACAATCTTTATTAGGGAATCAGAAAATACAATGTATCTTAAAATCCCACAAAATTAAATGCTATATATATGGTATGTCTTCTTATGCAATAATATTTAAGTATTTTAAATTAATTTTTATGAATTTCTACTGAACAGAAAATTTTAATTTAATGAAAAGATCAAAATTCTTATTTACTTTTTTCTCTTCTGATGTATCTCTCTTGGTAATGTGAGCTAACACCAAGCACATCATTTTATTAAGCTTATACCATTTGCTTTAGTAGAATAAGCTGTTTACTTACAGGTAGAAAAGTTTCATTTACATTTTCATTCATATAAACACATTTCTGTTGCTGCCTTTGTAGAAGGAATAGGGCAACTTTCCCTTTACCACATGTTGTGATCTTGTATTCTCAGAGGCCACTTGTTTATTTCCTGCCTGCCCGGCAGTTTAGACCCAAAATAATCACAGAAACCATATTATTTAAATCACTGTTCAGCCCATTAGCTCTAGCTTCTTATTTGCTAACTCTTACAACTTAATTTAACCCATCTCCATTAATCTGTGCATCACCACACATTCATAGCCTACCAGTAAAGTTTCAGCACATCTGTATCTGGTGGGGGCTCCGCGTCTTCTCTCTGACTCCGCCTTCCTCCCAACATTCACTTTAGTTTTCCCTGCCTAGTTCTTTTCTGCCCTATCACGGGCTCAAGACAGATTTTTATTAATCAATGGTTTTCACAGCATACATAGGGGAAATCACACATCAATCTTGAAAAGAAGTTAGGAAATAGT
Organism: Ellobius talpinus; assembly: GCA_001685095.1. Lineage (NCBI taxonomy): Eukaryota > Metazoa > Chordata > Mammalia > Rodentia > Cricetidae > Ellobius > Ellobius talpinus. Next base: position 12,787 of record LOJH01024180.1, on the reverse strand, counting down.
TTTATTTCCCATTAGTCAATCATCTCTCAAACTTTATTTCTTCCTCCTGTAGTCAACTGTTGTTCCCCCATAGACAATCATCTTTATGTTTTGAAATCTTGACACAGTGCCAGATACCTAGCAGACTTCTAAAGGTTGTATGATTTGTGAATTTCCAAGTCCAAAGCACTCAGACTCCAGTAGTATGTCCTAACTATGTATAGACTGTTCTCTGAAGCTGATTCAGCCACTCATACTCCTGAGGCCTATGTTGACTCCACGTCACAGAATTCTCCCAGTAGCTACACTGTGCCTGTTTTCAATGATTCCTCATTTCAACTGACTTGAAATTCTGGACAAAAATATCACAATGCTTGACCTATTTACTAAGAATACACAGCCCAGGTGAACTGAGCATTCAAGAGTCACATGTTAATTTCTGTGAAAAGATTGTAGTCTTATCCAAACAACTGTCCACAAACTTTTAGGTTGAGAATATATATAATATATGCATATAAAATATATGTATTATATACTTATATATAAATTATAGTTCATATAATATACAACATAGTTCATATATATAAAGCATAGTTCCTATAATACATAACATAAAGTTATATATCACATATTATTAAAACTGCATATACATAATTTATTCTTACTCTTTGCATGTCTTCTTTTTTCTTCTTCAAATATTTGTACTAACCATGACACTGTCTTGTGACTACTTCTCTCCTTTCACAAGACATCCATGTAGCTGAACCTAAGTCATCATCACATACAGTACTAAAGCTTCATTCTTCTGTTTAGCACTCTTAAAATGTATTCTTAAATTGATTCTTTTTATTTATTTGTGTAGCTTAAAGTAAATTAGGAAAATGTGACACTATAATTCTGTATCTCTGGTCTCTGTTCTTCAACGGGCAGCAAATGTGCTGTCTGCCTTTCTAGTAGAGACATAAGGAGAGTCTTACATATTCAGTGTACCAGTGTTAAAACTCAAATCATCCTCTAAAAGCATGGATTTCATGATGCTTTTGGCAATCGGTATTAACTCTACCACCATGTTTCATGTGTATACATACATGCACACATACATACACACACACACATATATACACACAAACATGTGTGTATATTGTATATATGTATATCTATATATGTTACATAAGTATTACTATAATAAAATATATATGTATGTGTGTATTTACACATATATGTGGAAGGATATATATTTCCATTATAGTAATGCAAATATTATCTTAATATATATTTTATGACCATGGTATCACTTTTATACATGTTCAGTTACATATATTCATCAAACACTGCAGAAGCTGAACAAAGTCTGCATATTCATATACATTATCAATAATTTTAGTCATATGAGCATTTTATAGTTGCCTTTGTGTCTAAACAAATGCATCTCATATATAACAAATATAGTCAGTCACTTTTTGGTAGGATCCCAGTTTTGATTAATGAACTAAAATGTGTAGATGTATATAAATTGGTATCAAGGAAAAAGCTTCATATGTTGACAGAATAAAAAGGATCAAAGGTAAGGAGAAATTTTCACACTCTCTTTCTGCTACTTCTGCAAATAGTGGTCAGGTTCCAACATTCACTGATTCCCTGACATTTGGCCAAACAATTTAACTCCATTAAATACAATTTCCTCATTCATCAGACTGGAGATAACTGCTTTGCTTTTTCCTTATGACAAATACATGAAATTAAAAAGATACATAAGCTTTAAATATTATAAAGCAAATTTAAAATAGCATGATGATTATCATTTTAAAAAGAATGTGTTAGCTGCTTTCAAATTGCTTTCTCATAGGCATCAGTTCAGCCTCCTAAATTACAAAGTATTAGGAAGCTATAAAAAATTACCTGTTAATGACTCTGGTGTGTTTTCTTGGCATTTTGTAAGGATTTTCATCTTCATTGTGGCTTTTGAAGCATAATGACTTGGATGCTAATAGTCCAAAGATCTCCCCAGAACTTTTGCTTTGATTTTGTTTTGATAGCTTCTAAATTAAGCGCAGGTTCAAATTCACAGTTTTTATTTCTTAGCTACTGAAGCTTGCAGAGATCTTGCATCTGGTGACTTTTGCTGGCTCTTAAACTCATAACTCTACACCATAATTTCTAGTTCCCAAATGGCATATCATTTATCTGCTCCATAGCCCAACCTACAGTTGCTTTGCCATCTTATTATTCTCTGTGCAGGCCCCTAGCCTATGACAGAGAATAATCCAACTTGTATAAAAAGAATGTTTCTGATTTTAACTAATGTAACTTTTTTACAAATAATTTGTGCTTGCTTGTTCTATGGTGCCTCCAAAGTAGGTAAATGAAAGTCTCTCTGTTTCAATTTTGTTTAAAAACATTTCTGATGGGAGCTTTAAATTAAGGTCCAAGCTATGAGAGTGAGTCTATGCCCAACACTGCCTGAATGGTCAGGAATCAGAAGCTGGATGTCCCAGAGACCTAGAGTAGAACCAACACTAATGACAATAACACCATAAAAAAGGTCAATGAGATGATTCGTATTGATATTCTGCTCTATTCTTAGATTGGTGCCTAGCCCAATCACGATCAGAGAGACTTCCTCTGCCAACTCATCGAAGCAGATGCAGAGACCTATAGCCAAACATTAGGTGAAGCTTGGGGAACCCAGCAGAAGACAAGAGGAAGGATTGTAGGAACCGGAGGATTCAAAGACACCACAGGAACATTGTCCACAACATCAATGAGGAAGGGCTCAAACGGTTTCACAGATATTGAAACAGCAACTGCTGAGCCTGCATGGGTCCGCATTAGGTCCTCTACTCACAGGCTGTGTTTGTTTAGCTGGGGTTTTGTGGGACTTGTAACAGTGGTCGTGGGGGTGTCGCTGATTCTTTTGCCTGCTCTTGAGACTCTCATCCTCCTACTGGGTTGCCTCATCCAGACTTGATATGAGGTTTTGTATCTAGTCTTACGACTCTGTTTGATTGTTAACCATGGAAGGCCTGCTCTTTTCTGACGGCAAACTAAAGAAGAGTGGATCTGGAGGAGAGGAAAGGTGATGGGAGAAACGGAGAGGAATGGAAAGACAAGAGGTTGCGGTTGAGAAGTATTATATGAAATATCATTGGCAGGTCTGGAGAAGAATGCTCGTATGGAAACAGAATGGCTGAGGCTTCCAGTATTGCTTTGAGGGTTTGTAAAGTTTTAGTGGTTTAAAATTTGGATTTGGACATTCATATCTTTATACTATATGACAGCCTCCAGTTTACTGTTCTCACTGTTTCTTTAGTTATTAGAAGATCATCATTTAGTTACTCATATCTTTATACTACTATGACTGGCTCCAGTTTACTCTTCTCACCGTCTCTTTACCTATTGGAAGATCATCATTTAGGATGATTTCCATTTTTGTACTTTCGACTGAGCATATGGTTGTTTCTAGAACAACCAAATGGCACATTCGTTTCACAAGGTACACAGCACTGCCATGGCCTTGGTTTTAAATACTAACTGTACATGCAAATTCATAAGTTCAAATAGCAATACCTTAAAACCAATCACTACAAAGCTATTGGCGGCCAAATAAGTAAATTTATAAATGCTTCTGGGATTAAAGAAGGATTTATTGACGTATTATCAAAGCAAACTTTTTGACTTATATTTTCTCCATCCTTGATTATAATTCACACCCCTTGTCATGCACAGATCCATGCCAGTTTCTATATAGGACATTTTGCCTCGATTCACACCATGCAAGCTACTTTGTGTAACAGGTTCTGCTTATGGTCCCAAAGCTCTCAGTTGGGTTTATCATATGCATAGCATTTTTTATTCTTAATTTTATTTCATAAAATCCTATGGCAAAAAGTGAGGCAAATCACTCATTTCATTTCAAAAGTTTATATTCAACCTTTTTTTTCCCTTGACGGAGTCCAAGACAGAAGAATTAAGCCTCTTATATCTTAGTTGAGAAGTATGAATAGTTACTTGAACTCTGTGTATGGGATAGCAATGTTTATTAGTATCAGAAAAACCTAATTTGTTTTGCATTATGATGCTACCTGATTCTAGTAATGTAATCATGGACTAGTCACAAAAGCATGCAGGTATTATGTTGCAAATGAGAACGAATGAGTGAAACCTACTTCCTTCCTAAGGTTACTGTTAGGATCAAATATATGTGTATTTAAATATATAATACTTATATGCATATGTACATGTATGAATATTTGTTCCTAACTTGTATATATAAACATTTGTTTATACTGGAAGAATGTATGACTAGTGCTACAGTAATTGTCGAGCTCCTGTGACACACACATGTTTAGTGGGAAGGAATATGTGATTATATTTTGTTCATGCTTTAATAAATACACTATTTAGCCATAGAGGCCAGACAGTAAAGGAACACACCTTTATTTCTAGCACTCAGGAGACAGAGGCAGATGGATCTCTATGAGTTCAAGGTCACCCTGGACTACAGGAGATTGAATCAGTCTAAAAGGGAAAGCTTTCACCTTTAATCTCAGCACTAGGGAGGTGGAGAGAGGAATATGAGGCAGAAGCAGAAAGGAGCCCAGGGTGGCACCCAACTTTTGGGGCATGAACCCATGACTCTGAGATTGAGTCTCATGCAGAAACTTCTGTCTACATTAGAGCATTCAGTCTGAGGACTTGCAGAGACAGGACACCCCATTCGATCTGAGGTTTTTGTAGAGGTAAGAAATAGTAGCTGGCTGCTCTGTTTCTCTGATCTTTCAGCTTTCATCCCCTGATATCTGACTTCGTGTTTCTATTAAGTCCAATTAGAAATTGCTAGCCGGGCGGTGGTGGTGCACACCTTTAATCCCAGCACTCAGGAGGCAGAGGCAGGTGGATCTCTGTGAGTTTKAGGCCAGCCCAGTCTACTACAAGAGCTAGTTCCAGGACAGACTCCAACGCTGCAAAGAAACCATGTCTCAAAAAAAATCTGCACAACAGGAGTATTAAAAATGATGTGCTTCACGTTTCATTGCAAACACTCAAATGATTCATTGCCAGTGGATAAGTGAAATCTTACCTCAGCTGCAATGCTCTGTGAGTATGAAAGTGTGCGACACAAGGTCCAGAGTTAGAAAATGTTTTAGAGAACTTTTGAAAGAGGAGCTGAGACTGGCTTCGAATGAAGTAATTTTTAAAAATGCTTTTAGTGCCTCAGCTCTATGAATGGATAGAGAGGTTTCCAGAGTCAAGCGTGTTTCCAGACAAAGCAGTAGACTCCTTTGCTTTTGCCTTTGGGCCCAACTGTAACCAAGATTAGCTAGCTATACCAATACAAGAGAGAGATACATTCTGCTCAGGTAAAGAATCTGTCATTTTCAAAATATTACTTTGAGGAAAACTTCAAACTTTCTGGGCCTCACTCATCATCCGGCAAACAGCTTAAGTGTGTTGCCTGAAAGTGCTGTTTTAAGTGGGGCGGGGGGGACCGCAAAAACCAGAGCTACCCCAGCACCGTGTCTGCTAGTACAACAAGTCATTTACTTCCTTTCATTGAAGCCAAGTCTTGATAAGATGCACAGAGTGCAGAGAATGTCCTTTTCTTTTTCTATGAAGGACTGTCACCGATGATAAAAAATACATATATATCCCGGTCATAGATGCAGGTGCCATAATAGCAGCACCTCAACAGCACACAAGAAGCCAGCTAATCTGTTCTCAAGATGCTGGGAGTGACATTTCCATTCTCCATACTCCCCAGCTTTGCCTTCCCAGCGAATAACAGGTTATCATTAGGATGTCAGCATTTTTGAAGATATAACAAAAACTTTAGAATCACTGAAATCAACAGTAAGCACGTTCTAAAATCCAACTGACATCACAAAGGTACAGAATCAAAATAGAAAAAGAAAAATGTAAAAGAGATAAAAAGCCATTTGGCTCATTGAACAGAGAGATAGTTAATAGAAGAATGAATTGATCTAAAAGTTAATGCAACACATACTTATGTAGACTACCTACATACATGCCCATATGGACTAATATCACATATGTGTATATACACACATAGCACTCACATGCATGTGCTACATGTACACACGATTATGTACAAAAATGCACACATATATTTATCCTTACATACTACAGATATTCACATATACTACAAACACATAACACATCAAAAACAGACATGTACATAAGCATGTGTATAAACATAGACATGCCAAGTGAGTTCACATAAAACAAATACTATCTATCATCTATCTATAAATATACCACACATATACATGGCAACTAAATGAATATGCATCACAAACATACAAACACATGCCTATACTCACATACACCAAATCATTTGCATATAACACACAAATATCGATGTACTCAATCAAGTACCTAATTGAGGAATTAGTATTAGAAAAGCCTGATGTTTGCAATCATCCATAACCCAACAGCAAGCAAGTAGTGTTTAAAACACAATAATTTAATCCTTTCTCAAAACTCAATGTAATTTTAATTTATGAATTTTTCAAAATATAAGCAAAAAATCCTATTTTTATAATTTAAATTTATTTTTTGTCCAAATTACCTTTCTTTTTTCTTTGAGGACTTACTAGCAGTGAATTTTCAAGAAACTCTACCAGCAGCCTGTCTTTATAAACTTGAATTGGCTTATTAAGCCTACCTATATTAGAAATAGCAATAGGTAAAAATCATTGAAATTATAGAAAACACATTCTTGCTCCTCTTTAACACGAGAGAGAAAAAGTGGAGAGGGACAGAAAGACCATAAGTCTCATTCTTACATACATGCTTTTCAAATGGCAACACAGAGACTTTTGATAGGATACCTTGCAATCATCAGCCTCAAAATCCCTGTCAGGTTGATGCTGTGCTGAGGAAAATCCACACTTGAAATATCATTAAAAAAAATTTTCAAAGCTGACTTTTATTCTTAGTAGCTGGCATTCTCTCGTTTTAATAAGAAACTTGAAAAGAATTTTGTCACTGTTGAAAGCAGGCTTTGCCCTTTTTCTCCATAGTGTACAGACTGTGGCTTCTTAGGATGTGGCTTGTCATTGAGACACTCCTTTCACAAGCAGCTTTTGACTCTATTGTGAGTGGAAATGCAGTAGGATGACTCTATTCCTTGGTGAATATGTGAGAGACATCATCTGGTCAGCACCACCCAGAAGGCACAGGCTGGTGAAGGTTGCTACCCTATAAATGTGTCAGAGTACATCGAGACAGTAGGGGCATAATTGTGTATTAAAAAGATATCAGGAAAACAAGGCCTGAGAGCATACAGAGGAAATCCTCAGCATCCCAACCTGAACCCCATAACTAACACTGACGGGACCCAGAGACACTTCACCTGTCCACTCAGAGTGTGCATCATGGGACCAACAGAGAACTACTCTTCATCTCTGTGCCTACATCCGACAAGGAGTACTAGCATTGTCTCTTGGTCTACACATTTGTCTGTTTGGATGCTGAATTGTCCTTTACCAATATAGTCTCTATGGTCTATCACAGGCTTTTGCAGCCAAGCTTGACCCTCAGGATTGGCTCAGCTCTCATCCTGTAGTTTGGCTCTGCAACAGGGTCAATAACAAGTCTCCACCTCATCCCAGGCTATTTTTACATCACTCTTAGCTCCCCAATTTCTACCTATCAGGCCTCTTTGAAACTCCTTGAACTCTGCTGTAGTCTCTTTACTTAATAGGCTATGTTAAATATTTTATATGACTGTCAATGCAAAATCCGCTTTTCTCAGAAACAATCTAAATATGCTCTTTCTAATTCTCTTGTAAGCCATCCAGCACTAGAGCCCAAGACTCCTGTATTAATCCCTTTCCTGCTGCTCACAAAATCCAAAATCTTGTTTTTAATATTAATTTTACTTTGTTCTTGAGAACTTGATACATGTATGAAAAAACACATGACTATATCCACCTCCCATGTCCACCTTCCAAGTACTCTACATGTTACATCCTTCCAACTTCGTGTCCTGTTTCTGGTTGCTGTTGTTTGTTTTTGATAACCAAGTCCAATTAATACAGGATGTGGGTCATGCCCAAGAACATGAGAAGTCATCTGGTGGTCTCATTAAAAAAAATCTCTTTCCCAGCTGTAATCAGTTGTAAATAGCTCCTTGGTCAGAGATAGGGTCTGAAGAAAAACTTCCCCTACCTATGACAAAAATTTGTCCGGATTGATTGCCTGCAATTCTTTTGCATGAAAACATAACCGGTGTGAATTCATGTGTGCAATAGCCAGGTAATGCCCAGAGCCTAGCATTCCCCAGCATTGTTCCCTATCTATAGACTGTGACATTCTGTCTACCTTGTCTTTCCTGATGTTTCCTGAGCCTTGATTGTAGTGGCGACTCAGGTAAAGGAGTTTAAAGAAGTCTACCACTTAGGGCTTAGCATTCAGTCTCCCTTCCTCAGCATTTTAACCAGTTAAGCATCTCAGCATTGACTGCTTCTCATTACAAAAAGAAGTTTCGCCAACCAAGTATGAGAGGATCCAAGGTCTACAGGTACATATGAAAAGGTAATTTGACAGCATGCTCCCTGAGCCAAATAAGAACAGCAGGTTCTACTGTAGGCTTTTTGACCACCCTACTCATGGGCTTCTTTCCCACCAGGACCATAATTTTGGGAATAACATTCCCTTCTGAGGAACAGGAAACCAATATAACCAGAAAGCTGTTATACCATAGGAGTTACGCCACCACTGTAGCAGTGGGCACATCTTACCCGGAAAGTCACTGTGGCAGAATACAGGGTCTAACTCCAAGTAAGACCATTAATACACTTTCTTCCTAGCAGCCTACATAACATCTTCTGTTTTTAAGAAAGCTAGCCATTTGTGAAATTTCCTGTTTATATTTTTGATTGCTTTTGTTTGTTTATTTGTTTTATTTTATTCAATGCCCCCTATCCAAAATAGGTGCATTTTCAGCAATGAGGTTTTGGAGTCTAGATATGGCACGTAATCAAGGGCAAAGGCAGTAGTCTTTGTTGTTTTGGAGACTTCTGAGGTCACCTCTAACTAATAACTCTAATGGCTTGCACTCTTATTTTTATCAAATAACCCTAGGGACACTGTTTATCAATGTACAGTATTTATGTTCAAATGCTTTATGTTTTTGCGTTATAGTTTGGAATTAACTTGCTAACTAGGAGATTTCAATAGTGAATTTTCATGTATCCTTAGTCTTAAATAACCCATCCCACCACTCCGTTATCTCTCCCATCTTCTCACAATCTTATTCCCACTTAAATATTCAATGCCTAGTATCCACCAGCCACTATTCTTTCATATCACATGTATTATATTACCCCATCAACATTATTTTTAATTAAGATGTGAGATGTATTAGACTTCCATATAGCTTTTCAGAACTCTTTTTTGGGTGAGTGTAGCTTGTGTGTGTATATATATATATATATATATATATACATTTACACACACACACTCACACACATATCACACATATATGTACATCCCTGCACTGAATGCCTGTTTGAACCTTGCTCCCTCCCCTGGGAGAAATGCTTCTACCTGAATAGGGAATGCCATGGGCAAGACTGTCAACCATCCTGTTCAGGCATAATTTTCTTCCCACTGATTGGGCCTTAAGTTCAAATAGACAGCTATTGGCTACCACCATGAAATATGTGCCTCTAAATGTACCTTTAGGAGAAGCATCTTTTTGTGTTGGTCATTGTTGTGTATCATGGGTTCCGCAGTTGGGAATAACTAGTGTTTTACTTCCTCCATTGGCAGCTTTCCTGGCATTTTTTCAGTTCTGTGAAAGCTAGGCCTCAGGGATTCTCTCAGCTTCAAAATATGTGGTCTGTTCTGTAGTAGAGACTTACCATCATCTTCTAGAATACAACCAGGTGCAAAAGTTATGACTTATATTGTTTTGGAATAGTCTCTTGGACTTCTTTGACCAACAACTCAACAGAAGAGTCCTTATACATACATGTTCCTGAAGTTTTTTTGTATTATTATTATTCTTATAGCTATTGTGGGGAGCATTTTCAACCCAAGTGGCAAGTGGCATAACATATGTGTGTATACATATATGTGTATGTATAGGCATATATTATATACTACCTATAATTATACATGTTTATAGTCTGCACTAAATGTAGGTAAATAGATAATAATATACAATAATATATTTTTACATGTTTTTCTGATAGTCTTGTGTTATGGTTCCCCTCTCCCTCTGCCTTCTCCTATACTACCCTCCTCCCCACTTCCCTATCCAAACCTTTCCATATTCTCCCTTCATATAACCTTTGCCCTGTTATTCTTTTCTCTAAAGCCATGACCTTTTCCTCTTTTTTCATTTTATTTTCTTCTTTCAGTGGAAATTTTTACAGTGTTCAGGAGAAGACGAAGTTGGAATAGGGTCAAGATGTCATTTTGCTCTATGGAACTGGTATTTAAGGCCCAAGTCTCTTCCTCAGTCTTATTCTCAGGGTCAAATACTGCCCTCAGACATACAGGGCTTCCTGTCTAGTTCTGCAAATTATAGGAGGATTCTCTAGTCCTGTGTGTTTTTCTCTATGCCTGAGCTCCTCCCATCTCAGAGCCTACAGTTTCACTACTGCCTGCAGAAAGTTGATGGACTCAATTCCACCTGTAGACTTCATCCTGGAACTGACGAAGGTCCCTCACAATGTCTGGAATCTTGCCAATGCTAGTATCTTGTTTTACTATTATAGTTTCCTCCTTGACTTCATATTTCTACTCCAAAATCCACACTTTTTGGAAAAAAGTCAAATCTCATTTCACTTCTAAATGTCCATGCTGTTGTTAAAAAAATCTTTTGTCAAATTGATATCATTTATAAGGAGTCTGTGGTTATGAACTCAAGTTAATACTTAAGGTAATGAACCCCAAATTTGACACACCATTGAATCAACTGAGGATTTGTTAAAACAAAAATACTGATGCCTTCCTTATTTCATGGCATATTGATTTCTTGGATCTGGGAAATAGGCACTGCAGTGGGATTTAACTTTTTTTTTTTAATCCAGAAAGTTTTATAAAGCAGTCAAATCTAAGAACACTGACTTAGACGACAGATTTACAGACTTTCAGGAAACTCCCCAAATACTCTTCAAGCTCTTCCCTCAATCAGTTCATAAATGATGATTTCTTGCAAATATCCTTTCTATCTCCACCCATAAAACCTCAGAAAAAATAGAAGAGTTTCTTCTACCTCATGATTTTTCATATAACTTTAGACATATCTCCAGTGGGGGAATGTTTTAGGAAGGATATTCATCTTGATTATGCTAATCCTGTTCAGCAAGAAATGGGAAGTTGAGATCATCCCTCTGGCTCAAAAGAGATATGTTTATCATTGCCACAAAACTGCTCAGGGTAATCTGAATACATCCTTTGGGCTTGTAAAAATTCATGAAAAGGCATGACATTTCCCTGTGACTGAAGAGTAAGACCAAAATAAGAAAACATTTCAAATGGTATTATTTCCAAAATTTCAAAAGAAGTCTATATAAATGTACCACATTAGAACTAATAGTTATTGGCTGTTCACAGAAAATATATTTAGTTATAGATCTTCAGTGAGATTTAAAATAAATGGTCATTGTAGATACATTGTAAAATGCTTTGCCACATCTTTCAGGGTAAATAAGGAACGTGATTGTGAATTATTGTTTTCTATTGGAGATTTGTGAGGCAAATGAATAGATTGAGATTCAACTTCCATGACCTAAAAAATAGAGTAAAGATTTAACTATTTCTTAATTTTAAAATTGCTTTTAGATCCTGAACTTTTTAAATATTAGAACTTGTCTTTAGTTATGTAATCAACTACGTGTAGGAGATTGTGGATATGTTTTTCTCTTTTACTGAGTTTTAATTAACAACCTTTAGATATACATTAAAATGTCTAATAGTAAAAGATACTATTAATAATATTATTAATAATGATACAAACAAAATCACAATATTTTGCCAGGAAAATGCCAGAATAAATTAGGGATTGTAACAATATCTTCTAAAGCTCAGCAAGATGACAATTTTTGGTACCCACATTTGAAGTTGGAAAAATACCATTAGAATGATTATATGGCTTGCCTAATTTACACAGAGAATAAGGAATGAAAGCTAAGATCTTAGTCACAGCAGACTATTTTCAGAATCTGTGTTAGATATAATACACCAAAAAGTTCCCTCACATTGAAGTTTGGAATCCAGTGTGACGTGTTATCAGACATTTCATAACATTAATGCATATTAATCTGATTTCTTTTGTATCACTCATGTGCATAAGTTGGCTTAAAAATAAACAGAGCATAACTTTTAAACAGGACATATCAATATGGTTTTCAAATACTAGAGATTCCATTTCAGTTAACCATTGGAACACAAATTTAATAAAAACTTTAAAACATATATGAACCTACACGTTCCAAATGTGCAGCATTTATGGCCATGTTGAGAACGTTAATCCTCACATGCCTACTATTCCCTGATACTATCTGAGAATCACAGTAGATCAAATATATCAGCTCATATCTGTCTCTTTTCAGGTACTACAATCATACTCTTCAATAATCCTACAGTTTTTCTAGTAGTTTCTTTCACATAGTGTGAAAGAAATGCATTTTGGTGATCTGAGTAAGACAATGCCTACACATCAGCATGGTCTTTCATCGCTTATTATCATTCTACAATTGCAGAAAGAAATTAGCGTTCTTCTGATGGAGGAGGGTCATCTGTCTTATATGTTACTTTCATTGGTTAATAA